>BDDA01000219.1:56598-72366 GCA_001662385.1 Chlamydomonas asymmetrica | reverse complement strand
GGGGGGGGGGCGGGGCGGCAGGAATGGTCACAAGCAGGGTGATGGTGCCCACACGATCAGTGCGGGTGTGAGTGGCATGATGGTACTCCAACCACCCACACACCAGCAGTGCCCACTGCCCACCCGCACACACTGCTCAGTCAGGTTTCGTAGCAAATTCAGGTCCGCTTGCAGCTCATAGGATACACGAATGACCCCCCCAGCAGCCTGCACTGCAGTTTGGAGTTTAATCTGGAATCTATCATGCAACCACGCACCCCTCCCCTGTGGTGGCCGATACCCGCGCAAATAGCTCACACACGCCGCACGCGCCTGCCATACCGGTAAGTAAATGCGGCAGCGACTGGATGCCACTTGCCAGCCTGTGATACTGCCGACACCATGCCACAGTCCGATGGGCAGAAAAGCACAGCCGCGCACAACCGAATCAAATCAAAGAGCTATTCCACTGGTCTGCCGGGCTGGCATGCAGATGCCATTCTTTGTGCATGACGAGCCTGCCGAATAGGATTAAGCGGCTTGGGCTCAAATGTTGTAGGCTTGCAGCAGAACCGCGCTTCAATGCTTTTCATGCAGCAGCGCAAGCACATGCACGCGGGTGCAACCTGGCTTGCCATGCGTCATTCCCTGCAGCCCCTGATCCGTACAATGCTTCCGTGCCCAATTTTGCGAACTGTCCTGTGATCTCAGCCTTTGCCGACTCCTTGGCTGCGGTGCATGATGTGGATCATCCACTAATTTGTCCCCTAGTGTGAAAAGGCCCTAAGCTAGCCTCTACGGCCGCCTGTTGATGGGTGATGATGTCCCTCCCTGCAAGCAAGCAGGCTGGTGAATGGTGGCATCACATTCATGAATGTCAAGCTTGTGCTATTCTAACGTGGCATATTGGTAACCACTCGCTAGCCTGCATCCTCTGCACTTGCGCACTGCTGGCCCATCGAATCACGCGAGCGTACACGTGCATTCACTCGCTCACATGCCTATTGCGCATCAGCGCAACTGAGTGTGAGCCTAGACTGCAGGTACCACTTGAGCCCCCAGCTTGCATGCATGTGACCAGCCAGTACCTCATTCAGTCATATCATCATATGCATGGTTGCATACATCGTGGTGCATCCGCGTCCAACCGGTGCACCGCCATCGCATGCACACGCTTGCATCCGAGCGACCTGCAGGATAAACGCCTTGCACATCAGCGGCCTACACACTGGGCCACGCATATCCGGGCACCTGAAGGCCAGGATGTGGGCGCTCACTGTAGGGCATGTGGCCACATGGTTGTGGGAGACGTTTTTGCTTTCCACTCTGCTCTGCAGTCTGCCTGCATATGCCTGCTGCTGAGGTGTCTCCTGGTGACTCGCAGTTTCCAGCCTCTAACGTACTGACCTTCTGAACATCCCTGACAGCCAGCAGTGAGAGCCAGCTTCTAGGCCAAGTTTGATGGGTTGCTGTGACCAAAGCTTGGTGCTTGCTGTTCCTCACCCGCCTGATGCACCAGGCACCTGGAATCGTGCGTGACCTTCGGAAGAACTACAACGCACCAATAGCTGGCAGCCTAGCGTTGCTGATACGCCAGAGAGCGTTCTTGAACTCATGGCGCACAGGGACATCTCAGAGCTGTGTCTTTTTCCGCACGGGGTTGTTTGCCCAGGATTGTCATGCATGCAAGGTGGGTTCAGGTCCCAAACTGCAAAGTGCGTGCCGTGACTGCACCAGCTGTGATGTTCATTGTAAATAGAGCTCACAACTCGCTGAACATACGCTGAATATTTACTTGTTAGTTTGTGTTGCCTTGTCGGTCATCTTGCAAGGTTTGCCCGGAACCAGGAATTGGAGCTGATGAGGCGTCACATAATCACACAAAGCCACTAGGCAGGCTGCTCTGCCCTTGACTTTGCAGACAGTCAAGTGATAAATTCTGAAGATGCAGGTAGCAGTTGAGCTGTGCAGTGGGAAAGGGCCAAGACAGCAAGCGCATGGACAACCCTTCAGTTTCTTGGCAAGGCAGGCGGGCGGTGTGGGTTTCAAGCCTAAAACATGTGCTCAGTATGAGCAGCCTTAAGCACTCAAGGTCAAGGTCAAGGCAGACTAAACTAAAAACTGGTTGAACACACCCGCCATTTTCAATTTTGTTTAGCTTTATGATTCCGAGCATCACTCTGCAGCGATGCTCACGCAGCCAAAAGGCCAAGACCTCATCATGAAAGCGATGACTTAGGCTTTGTTTCAGTTGTACCCGCCTGTTGCCCCGCACTCGCCACCCGCCATCACTTGAGTCTCGCACCTTTTCGTGCGTTAGTGCCTTGCCTGTCCATCACACGGGCATTGAAGTCATGGGCGCGGGAGGCGACGGCAAGCCTTCGCGGGGCATGTCCCTGCGCTCGCTGATGCCGCTGGACAAGGTGCAGAACCTCGCTAGCCTGAAGAACGACCTGGTCGTGCTTCGGCACATGTGGTTTGGCAACCTAGGTCGCAAGTCCTCAGGCAGCGATCACGCTGCTCGATTGGAGAGCTTCTACGGGCCTCAGGCAACTGCCTGTGAGTAACACTCACAGCTCCCAGAGCCTATTTCTGTGTTGCCTTCTGATGGCTCAACGTGTTGGGCTCGACTCAGCCTGCTCAGTCCAGTCTTGTGTATGTTGCAACCGAACCAACACGTGCAGATGACAACTTCCGTGCAAACTTCCTCTGGGGCCGCAAGCCTATGCTGGCAGCCTGTGCTGCGAGGCTGGAGGGACGTTCCAACCTGGTCTGGGTGGACCTGGGCGGTGGCACCGGGGTGAGCTTTGCAGCAGTCACGTGTCCCTGCAGGGCGCTTGTGCCTGCATCGATCGCAAGCCGGCGCTGCTTTGCTGCGCCTGATCATGAGGAAAGGCAGTGCTGGTGCAAGACAACAGATGATCGTGAAGATTGCCAACTTCTACAGTGCTATCCTGACGCCCGAATGTGGTCCAGCCTGTTTGTGTTGAAGGCGCAGGTTTTTGCGGGTTTCCGCAACCGTGACCGTGCTCTCGTCCATCACTATGACAAACGCTTAAAGCCTTATGCGTACTCTTTTTTCGTTTCGCCCTGCAGGAGAACGTAGACATGATGTCCAAGTACATTGGTCTGGACAAGTTCAAGGCAATCTACGTTGTGGACCTGTGCCACTCACTGTGTGAGGTTGCAAAGGCGAAGGCAAAGGCAAAGGGCTGGAAGAATGTGCACGTGATTGAGGCGGACGCCTGCACGTTCGCTCCCGCGGAGGCGAGCGCAACGCTCGTCACGTTCTCCTACTCGCTCACTAGTGAGTGCGCTGTGCGTAGTGCACGCCCCAGCAATCAGCTGCTCAGCTTGCCAGTTCCAGGAGCTGCCTGTACGTGTCAACACACCATTTTGCCTGGAGTGAGCTTCATACGACGCACCAGCTGTGGTGGGCAGTTGGCCAGTGCCGACCGAGTGTGGTGCGCTCACTTTGTCTCCCAGCGCGCCTGTGCAAAAACAGCAGGCTTTCATGCTGATGTGCTTCGTGCTATTTTCCGCCTGCTTGCACATTGCAGTGATCCCGCCCTTCCACTCGGTGATCGACCAGGCCACATCGTACCTGGCGGCAGACGGTCTGATGGGCGTTTGCGACTTCTTTGTCAGCGGCAAGTATGACCTGCCTATGCGCCAGATGACGTGGCAGAGGCGCTTTTTCTGGAGGTGAGGCTTCGGAGCTGCAACACCCTCCTAGCACTTCAATCGCCTGATCGTTTGGATGATGACGCACAGGGCGTTGTGCTGCAACGCTGCTTGCCGTTGAGCCTCCGCCAGTCTGTGCTGCGTCCTTCGAATACACAAAATAGATGAGCGGTTGTGTTGAGACTTGTGTGCTTGCTGTGCCACCCGCGGCTGCTGCAGGTCCATTTTCGACATCGACAACATCGACATCGGCCCCGAGCGCAGGGCATACCTTGAGACGCGCTTGGAGCGTGTCTACGAGCGCAACAGCCAGGTATGCGCAATTTGCTATCTCGTCAGCGGTATGGCAAGGGTGCCACACTGGCTGTGGAGTGAACAAGCATCTGGGGTTAAGAGCGACTTCGTGAGCGCGGCCAACAGCAGCAGCAGAAACTGTGGTGTGGTGCGTGGCTTGCTCCTGCTGCGTCACTCCTTGTGCACCGACCACCTGCTTGTATTTCGCACGCATGCTGTGCTCTTCAGGTTTGTCCTGGGTTCACTGCTTAACTACCATGCTGTTTGTGTCTGCACGTGCGTGCATGCGTGTTTCCCTTGCTCACAGGGCTCCATCCCGTATGTGCCATGGCTGCGTGCCCCCTACTACGTTTGGATTGGGCGCCACCGCACCGATGGACGTGAGTGTATGGCATGCGGCTGTGTGCGCGCTTTCACTGCAGCATTATGCTCACTGCGGCGTGTGTTCCACGGGAGAGCGCATCTGGTATGGTTGTGGTTGTATTCACAGGCATGCATATGCTTCATGCCCCTGCGCTCATACATGCGTGTGTGCGTGTGTGTGGTGTGGGTGTAGACGCGGAGCACGAGGAGAAGGCGGAGCGCCCGCCCATGTTCCCGCCCACCTTCCTCTACACACAGTCCTGGGAGGACCCAGAGCCCGACATGAAGGTGAGAGACAGCCCCAAGAGCACACTGATAAACACATGTTGGTGTTTCTGTCGTTTTGTTGTTCCTCGCGGTTGTTGGCGTTGCGCTTGGCGTGTGTCATTTGGAGGGCTGGGGTGTAAGGCTTTCCGGCCTTCGGGGTTTCACAGGGGTATGATTGCGGTACAGGGGGCAAGGGGTAATGCATGCTGTGCGGCAGGGCGGGCGTGGCGCATCGGCCATGCCAAGCGTGTGCATGCCAGAGTGAGGGGTGGGTGGGGGTGAGCTGCAGCCGCGTGCACATGCCAGCACAGGAAGGCAGCAGCAAGTGCATGCCAGCTGGCGGCGGAGTGATGCGCTAGGGGGGGCAGGCGGAGGCGCTGAGGTGTCGGGAAGTTTCGGGGCTGCATGAACAGCAGGGGAGGGGGCACGCCAAGAAACGTGACGGGCGGGCCTGCACGTGTTCGCGTCGCAGATACACCATGTTGTGACTGGCGGTGTGGTGCCAGGCGTGCGCTTGCGCAAGCGAAGGAGGGAGCGAGGGACACGCGCTCGATTGCCGCGTGTATGCACGTTGCACTGGTTGTGGTTGCATATATCGTGTGGACATGCGCCAGATTGAAGTCAGGAAGGAATTTGCATTGGTCTGGCTTTGCAGACCTTTTGAGTCGCACGCGCGCACCAATCCAAATGTTTCATGCTGCCGGCTGATTGCGGTGTGCGTGGTGTGGTGTCAGGTGATGGAGATCAACGCTGCTGACACGGTGCTGACGCTGACGAGCGGTGGCTGCAACGCGCTCAACCTGCTGGTCAAGGGCGCGGGGGCGGTGGTGTCAGTGGACTGCAACCCAGCACAGGTGAGCGCGCCTGCGCCTGTTGAGCATGCGCGTGAACCGCCTCTCTGTCTGCGTGTTGTGTTGCTCATGCTGCGCCTCGAACAGCCTGCAGCAAGCTTGACAGCGCACACGCGCGTGGGAGGACTGTGGGGGGTGGAGCGGGATGCGCTGGCTTGTGGGCTTTTGTTCGCCCTCGTGCTCCCTGCGGGCCGCATCGACCGTGACCAGAGGGCAACCGCCAGGACGGCACGCGCTGCCTGGGTGGTTCCGTGTGCAGTGGTGTTTCGTTGTACAGGCCGGGTTCGAGAAGCGGCATGCGACGCGCGTATGCGGACTGATATTGCTGCAACCTGCCCACACCCTCGTGCGCTGCTGCTGCCGCTGCCTATTGTCGCCACTGCCGCGTCCGCCGCTGCCTGCAGAGCGCGCTGCTTGAGCTGAAGAAGGTTGCCATCCAGCGCCTGGGCTACGAGGACGTGTGGCAGATGTTCGGCGAGGGCGTGCACCGCAACTTCGACGAGCTGTTTGAGAGCCAGCTGGCGCCCTTCCTGTCTCAGACCAGCTACGACTTCTGGCAGCCAAGGCGCTGGTGAGGCACGGGGGAGTGTGTGCTGTGCTGTGTGCTGTGCTGTGTGCTGTACTGTGTGGCGGGAGTGTGGTGGGAGTGTGTGCTGTACTGTGTGGTGGCAGTTTTCGGTACTGCAGTTGAATTGTCGGACGTTGCATGGCCTAGGGTGGAATGGTATCGACTGCTGGTGCAGTGGTGGTGAACGCGTCTCCTGGTGGATGAATTCTGGCTTGAGCAGGTGCAGCCTCCTAAACGCTGGGTTACGGTGTGGGCCCGGCGGAGTTGAGGGGTGAATGATGGGGCTGAATGGATGAGCGGCGAGGATCTGTGATGGAACTGACCGAACAGGGTCCAGGTGTCAGACAGGTGTGGGTCCAGGGCGCTAATGCTTCCACCGTGTCCCTCAATGGCCATGGCGCCTTGATGCTTTCCGCCGTGTCCCAACCGTCCCCCTCCCCCTCATGTCCTGACCTGGCAGCGCATCGACATGCAACAAGCATCGCAGGCCGTGGTGCACTGCAGCTCCCCGCCGAGCGTGTACGTCTGTGCGTGCTGCTGCTCCGACGCTGACCCGCCTCTGCAATTGTGCATGCCTGCAAATGCGTGTGCGCCTGATCGCCTGTGTGCAGGTACTTCAAGCACGGGCTGTACTACCAGGGCGGCATGGGCAAGCTGTGCTGGGTGCTGCAGTGCCTGTTCATGCTCATGGGCATGAACCGCACCATCAAGCGCTTTGTGGCGGCGCCCACGCTGGAGGACCAACGCACGCTGTGGGACAGCAACCGCATCGTGTCCTTCATCAAGCACGGGCCCACCTGGCTGGTCTACGTCTTCGTCAAGGCAAGCGCGCGAGTGGTTGCGACCAGCTGGTGTGCTGTGCGGTAGTTGTGGGTGTGGTCGTGTGTTATTGCGGCGGCGAAGGAACGGTGTGGTGAGATGTGGTGTGGAATGGGCGTGTTCACGTGTTGTGATATGTAGGGGGCACAACGAGCACACGGACGCTGGGGATTGCACTGGTGGCTTGAGTATTGAGCCACTGGTGGTGCGCTCGTGAAGCTGCCTGTACGCGTGCATACACGCCTGTGGTCGCAAGCCTGTGGTCGCATGCTCTGTCATATACTCAAATGGCATGCACGTGCTTCTGTGTGTACCGCAGGTGATGTCGTTCCTCATGTTCAACAAGGCCGTGCTGTGGTTTGGCGGTGGCGTGCCGGGCAAGCAGTACGCGCTGATCAAGGCAGACGGCATCCCCATCGAGAACTACATTGCGCGCACGCTGGACGGTGTGGCGGAGAACTCCCACGTTCGCAAGGTGAGCAGCGGAAGCGAAGCGCGGGCGCTGGTGCTGGGCCCCACGTGGTGTGCGGGTGTGGTGTTGTGATGCACAGATGCAACGGATGCTTGGCCGAGCCAAGCTGCGTAAGGTTGTCCTGGCGCAACACGGCATACCTACCACTGATGTGCAATGCAAGCAGCCCGCGCCAGCAGCAGCGCATGATCTCAGCCGTGAGCCTTGGCTGTTGGCTGATATGCGTTGTCTGCTGGCTGGTGGTCTGCCTGAGCTGCTGGCTCCCAGCCTTCTTCAGTTGTCACCTGCGTTGTGCATCGATAGTAGGAGGACCAATTGGACCATTCCACCGTAGGCCATAATTGACCAGACGAAGTCATTGTAGCTGGTGTATGTCACGTATCATCGATTATCGTGTCCTGAACCCTGAAGCCCAAAACCCCACAACCTGAACCCTGCATCTGTACTGCATTTGTACTGCTGCCGCTTCTGCCGCGTAGGACAACTACTTTTACTACAACTGCATGACGGGCCACTTTGTGCGCGACAACTGCCCCACCTTCCTGACGCCCGGCGGCTTTGAGGCGCTCAAGCAGGGCGGCCTCATCGACAAGCTGACCGTCTCCACCAACTTCTTCATCGACGAGCTCAAGCAGCGCACCTTCACAAAGGTACGTGGGTTAGGGGCCGACCACGACGAGCATGAGAGCGAGCGTGCCATCGGGGCGGCCATCCCAAACGAGCGCCATGCTGCGAGGGCAGCGCCACACGGGAAGCAGGGCAGGCAGCTCTCCCTGGCGCGTTGGGCGGGTGTTGCTCTGCATCACTGTGCGTAGGGCATGGTGTGCATGATGCCCCCGTGGCTGTGTGTACCGACAACAATACACAGTGTACCGGGTGTGCTGCGCGCACCTGCCTGCGCGCGCGTGTCTGTGAGGAAAAGGCGCCCGTGGCGCCATGTAGTGTGATTCCCGTGGGGCCGTGCAGTACGCACATGTGTATGCGTAAGGATAGAGACACTGCACCTGACGATGGCGTGGGACTGTGTGCTCTCTGCCGAGCAGGTCATCCTGATGGACCACCTGGACTGGCTGGAGATCGACTACCACACAGAGCTGGCCAACACGCTGGCGGCGCAGGTGGCGCCCGGCGGCATCGTCATCTGGCGCAGCGCCTCGCTGAACCCGCCCTACACCGAGGTCATCGCCAAGGCCGGCTTCGATGTCAAGTAAGCCCCGCGGCTGCTAGCGTACAAGGCTGTGACCGACCGCACAAACAACGGATGCCTGGGTAGTGCACAGCGCGTGCACACGTTGCTGTGTTGGGATTTAGGAAGGTCACGTGCTTGGGGTGCCCCAGGCACATCGAAAGCCGCGGAGGCCGTTGACATGTTGCCATATGTCTTTGCGTGTGTGTGTTGGGGGCGGCAGGGGGGTAGAATGTTGGTGGGACTGCTTGGTCGGATGAGGGCGACCATGACAAATGCAGCAGAAGCGCATGTAGCGCATGTAGCGAATGACAAATGCAGCAGAAGCGCATGTAGCTGCACCTGCGCTTGCTGCCAAACAGACACAGGTGCACCTGATATGTACGCTCATCGCGCACGCTCCCCTCCCCCCCCTCACCCATTGTTGACTTGCTGTCACCCCTGCCCTCTTGCTGCTGCAGGTGCGTCCAGAACGCAAACGACGGCTACATGGACAAGGTCAACATGTACAGCTCCTTCTACATGGCCAGGCGCAAGGGGGGCAAGAAGAGCGAGTAAGCAGCGCCCTCCACCCCCTGCGGACCCCCCGCGCCCCTGCCACCCTCCACCCCTACCCTGCAGCGCAGTACAGCACACGCTGGCGGACTTCTAAGGGCAGTGGGCGTGCAGCGGGAGCCATCGGCTGACCGCTGACCGCATTTGCAGCAGCAGCAGCAGCGGCAGCGGCGGCGGTGTGGTGCGTGTGAGGAACAGCTAGTGGACAGACGCCTTGACTGTGGCAGTGTTTGTGTACCCTTCGGTTGAAGCTTGATAAACTGGCGGCGTGTGGCGTGTGCAGCGTGCTGTGGGCGGTATTTGTTGTCTCACTGTTGATTGCGCTCGGCCTGCCAGCCAGAGGCCGCGAGGGCTGCATGCCTGGCATACGTTGCCCCTCCAGGCCCCGCCGGACACCTCGCGTATCAGGGTGGGGCCAGTGCATCTCGGACGACGCGTGCGTGTGCTTAGCGCCACGGGCTTGCGTGATTTGACACAGCCGCATGCGAGTCGCATAATTTGGGCGAACAGTTTGGATGCATGAAGTATGGTATGGCTCGGTAACGCGGACCTACTTTGCAGCAGGGCCACCTTCATGTTGCCGGGCCTTGGTGACAGTGGGTCCATTCCGCCTGGACCTGTGTGATGCCGCTGCGTCATCCGGGCTTGGGGTGGGGGTGGGTGGGTGTTGCCGCTCACCGCTGTCACGACACGTGCGCCAGTGCAGTGGCGTGCATGGTCGCAGTGAATGTGTGGATGCGGCAGCGGAGATACGGCATGCTCGCCGACGATGAGCGTTCCATGCCCGGACTTGTCTTGTCTGTGCACCTTTCCGGTTTGGTATGGCTTGATATGCCCTGCCTTGTTGTACGATGCTGCTCTGGATTAGGGTTGTGGTGACGGCCGAGGCGGCATTGGCGGAGCACTGCTTCTGACGTAGCTAGGATGCTAAGCATACCAGGTTCAAGATGACCGCAGTTTGCGCATACACGCTTGCTCGTTTCGTTTGTTTGGCTTGACTCCCATCCTCCATGTTGTTGTGTCGTGTTGGCCGCTGGGCTTTGGCATCACTCATGGGGCTGTGGTCACACCGCGTTACGCTGCTGACTTCGCGGCTCGCATCCCCTCTGGGCACCTCCATTGACCCTCCGCTGCACAGACCACACCCGCAATCAGCCGTCGCAGCGTGCACGCCCTTGCACCGTGTGTTTAGGGGAACGCGCTAACACAATGCGGTGCTGTGCTGCTGTGTGGGCTGAGCGTGTGATGGGTGTGGTGACGTGCTGCTGTGTGAGCTTGTGTGGAGGTATGTGACAGCATGCCCTCGCGCTGCATGCTCGAAGGAACATACGTGTACAGAGCGTCTTGCGTTGTGTGTTGGTTGAACAGTTAGGTTCGGAGCGCCATCGCCTTCAGGCCCCTCGCTCCTCCGCGTTGCTCCTTCACACGACCCCGCCCCTCCCCCGATCCCTTTGTGTGGATGATTGATGTTCGTCTGATGCCCACATGTGTGCACCGACCAACGACGAAATACAAAGAACTGCACTTGTTTCTGTGAATTTCATTCCTTTCTACGGTACGCATAACGTTTGCCTGCGCACGCCTGCACGCCACCCATCTGGTGGATGCAGCTCGCATGGCAACCCCCCAAGCCCAGCAGCCCGAAACACTTGCGATTTTGTTCTAGGGTGTTGTCGAACGGTCTTGCTCGCCCGTACTTGCTTTCCCCATCTCCCATCGTCCCCTTTCCCCACCACGTTGGCATCACGAAACACCTTCCGATCCTAGCCATGAGCCATGCAGCTAGGGAGCCCCCGGGACCCGCATATACGCCTTACTCCCGTATTGCATTGTTCTCGGGCCCGGGTCTCGCATTGCTCTGCTTGTAGCACGGCGTTGCGTCTGTGTGTTCGGCACCATGCTGTTGGCCTTGAAACAAGCGGCCAGAGCCACTGCCATGCACACAGAACTGCTGGCCCGCCCCATGCTTTCCCTGCACTTGCCCCTCCGACCTTGCCTGCCCCTCCAACCATGCCCATAGGAATCCACTGGGGTCATCAGTCATGTCACGCGTGCCTCGCTGGCTGGTCTCCTTCCGCTGCCAGGGCCGGGCGCGTATACGATGCCGAACGAACGAGAGAAACATGCACCATGTGCAAACCTGCACCTGCACGGTTTGCCGCTGCGTATCAGGCCCATGGTGGCCCCCCTCCCTGTGTTACCGAATTCAGGTGCAGCATTCGCCGGAGTGACGATGCTTGCGTTGCCTGCAACAGCAAGGGCGAGTTGTGGGAACCCTTGCCTGCAGCAGCTGTTGGTTGCGGGTCATGCAGAATCGTGAATGTGCAGGCCATTGGACAGCCGGACTGTGCGGGCTGAATGGTGGATATTACCTTGGTGGGGCACAGCACCCAAATGCAGGCTGCGCATACACCCTTACACTGCAACACCTCAAAAGGCTCACCTCTAAAGGCGCCGTGATGCAGCATGAGGCTATTGGTCCAGCAGTCTCCAGCTAGCACTGCGCAGGGTTGTTCCCAATGCTGGCTGCTGCCGCTGCCGCTGCAGCATGCGTGAAGCCTTACGGGCCACACTGCTGAGGCCCGACTGCCTCAGCCAGGCTCCAGAGGAAAGTGAGATTTTCAGGCCTGGAGGTGCTGAGCGCTTACAACTTACAGGTAGGAATGATACATCACATGTATCTCCATGTGGAATACACATGCCTGGCGCAAGGCTCAGTAAGCAGCAGCTGCACAACGCACACTTGGACGAAGGGCTGCATCTGGAAATGGCTGAGGAGTGCTTGTAAACACGTTAACATGCAGTGACCTTCCGTAGTACAGTACTGCAGTACACAAGCGTACAACACCCCCTTGCGACATACCGAAACGACAACCTCGCTCGCCGTCGGTCAGGTCAGGTGCAGTCTCTCTACCCATACGCATACGCATATGCACACCGCACGGCCCCACGCGAATCACACTGCATGCCCCTTGGCCGCTCTTGCTGACACCCCATCGTGCACGCCGCGATTGTGATTTTCGTCAGTGCCTGGCCTTGCATGCATGCACCCACCTTACTGCAAGCACCATCTATGCCAGCCGTATCCCATTGCCCCGCTTTGCCATCCTTGCCAGGCGCAGCCTGACTCGGACAGAGGAATGTGGAGGGTCCGCTTCACGCCACTGCAGGCACGGCAGCGGGTCATCGCCCTTGGCAAGCAATGCAAACAACACACATCTCAACAGGAAGCCATAGCGGCAGCCTCGGCCCTCGCAACCCGGCGCTCTTGTGAGGCGCGCTGTAAAAGGAGTGGCGACAGCAAGGTAACAACATGCAAGACATGCACCCAATGCATTCCCCACAGCAGTTCCCATACCACACCACCTCAGGTGCAGTTCCCATCATCATGCATAACATAAGCACACTGCACGGCCCCACGGAGAGCATACTGCATGGCCCAACGGGAAGCAAAATACTTGAGCACACCCCCGACTCCCTCACGAGGCTGTGTGGCTGAGCGCCTCAGGTCATCCACATGCGCGGAGGTCCGTAAAGCACACGTGCACCCAGCCGGCGACACAAGACACAACTCCTGCTCACCTCAATCCGCTGCGACCGGATTTTCGATGGGGCCACACTGGGCAGCAGCAGGCTCCGAGACAAGCAAGTCAAGGGGGTAGTGCCCGCACGAACGCCGACCGTATGCCCACTGACACACACACATGCGCCCATCGTTGATGTGAGCACATGCACATGCACAGTGCGCCCCCACAGGAATAACACTGCATGGCTTCGCGCGGGATCCCTTTCTGACACCCACACATGCACTGCTGTGCCAAACCACTTCTGTCTTGGTTGTGCGTGCAACGGCCGCATGTGGCTGACAAGACGGCATGTGCTGACATGCAGCACGTGCAGCTGCGGCGCTTGCATGCCAATGGCGGGAGAGGGGCAGTGGCACCTGGGTGCAGCAACGCCACCTTGCTCACGTGCCCGGAACGCGTAATCCAGTCGTCGTTACACACAACATGGTTATTCGCGTTCATGACCAGCCTTGCTGAGCCAGATGGGATTGAGTTGACTACCATAAGACACGATCATGAGCAGTAAGTACATGCTCACGTACTCCTGTTGGTCTGGACAACCTAGCGTTCCTACACTGTCTTGGATCAAACCAAAAGCACTCGCTAGACACTCAGGCAAGAAGATGCACGTTGCTTTGTGCAGCAGCAGGCACAGCACAGTTCAAGACTCTCACAGTTCAAGACTCTCACAGCGTAAGACTCTCACACTTCATGACTCTCACAGGGCTCCATGCACCACCGCGAGGATGCACAGGCCACAAGGTCTGTGATGAAATCGAGGAATGATCATGATGAACTCTACAGGAGATGGTCACACGCTGCCTGAATGAGAGCATCCCCGGGCATGTGTGTCACGCATGCACGACACTCTCAAATAGGCACCAGCAGCCCGGTCAGCCGGGCATTGCTCCAAATGTGTCGCGTTCAGCAAAGCCTGCATGGTGCACCAGCGCCATTCGTACTGCCATGCATGCACGCACGGCTATGGACTTGCGTTCGGATGCTCAGTCCCATATGTACATTTGCAAGCATGCACGCATGCATGCATGCAGGTTCAAGGACAATCACGTCCCTGCCCAGCCGGCAGGGGGAACCAGCGGTACTGTGCCTGCCTGAGCAGTACAATTAGTTGGACGGCAGTACGAATGGCTGCTCGGGCATTGCGGAGGAGTGCTGCTCTGCGATCTTCCAGTCGCTTCCGTACTTCACCAGAACAAAAGTGTACCGCGCATAGGCCGTAGAGTTGACCCCGCTGGTTGCGTTGCTGAAGTCAAAGCGGTACACGCCCGAGTTGATGGCGACTCCGGGCGCAAGCAGGCGGATGTTGGGGCTCTGGCCGGGGATGGTGATGATCGTGCCCACAGGGTTCTTGGGCAGGAAGTCGTTGCCAAAGTAGGCAATGATGGCATCGCGGGTGGTGCGCACGGTGTTAGAGAGCGTGGGCAGCAGCACTGCTCCAGGGGCGTACTGGTCGGCCACCTGCAGTACAAGGCATGCAGTACAAGCATGCATGCATACTGTGTCCCAGCGCGGATGTGTTAATGCACGCATGCATGCAGAATTGCAGACGAGGGCTGTTCTCAGGCGGTAGACCTACCACACATGCATGCGTGAACAGGCACTTGTACTGGCGTACTCACACATTTGCATCAGCAGCGCAAGTGTGGTGCGAGCGCATGGACTAAGGGAGCCCATGCATGAAGGTGACTGGCAGCACCGTAGTCAGGCCGGATGATGTGGCAGCAGCGCATTCAGGCCAGCAGCCTGCAGGCTGCACCATTCGACTGTGCGGCGGCCTCACTCACCGCCTGGGGGCTCTTGGTCTGCAGCGCGTTGTTCCAGGCCAGGAAGGCGTTGGTGACCTCTGACACGTAGTTCTCCGGCATGGCGCTGGAGTGGTGCTCGATGATCAGCCACTGCACTCCAGGAGAGGGGCATGGTAATCAGGCATTGTAATCAGGCATGGTAATCAGGCATGGTAATCGACTGGCGGTCAATCCAATCTGGCAGGGATATGCAGGGGTTTGCATCTGCAGGCGTGGCTATTCAGGGCTGGATGCGGTCAAACACGGTAGGTCCTAGGTGGATGCTATATTGCCATGGCACTCCAGGGCAGGGTGTTTGGTACCCCTGGATCACTGCACACGCAGATGTTTGGTGCCGGCATAATCTTGCAACATTTCGTGGCGCACACATGTGCTACGTGCGCCCCCGCTCTCAACCCCTGGCCTCACCCCCACTGAGAGAGAGAGATACATCACCCGGACCAACATAGCCAGAGGCTCAGACCGGGACTGCTTTCTACTCCGTTCTAGCTACGCTGCGTAGCACATGGCCGCCCGGCATAGTGGATTACCCAGTATGCGAGCACGTGACAACCTGGTCCTAACATGGAACCTAGCATGGCCCCCCCTGGTCCTAACATGGAACCCCCCGGCTTGTGTGTTTTACCTCGTTGCCATACTTCTTGTAGGTGAAGGAGAAGCGCGCCTGCACTGAGTTGCCGGCGCCAAAGGTGAAGGTGTAGAGGCCCATTAGCTGCGCCACGTCATTCTCCGGGCGGCGCACCTGCACGCCGTGCATGAGCGGATGATTGCAGGCGGAGCAACGGCGTGATGTATGCGCATTGTTGTCACCGTAATCAGCGCGCTGATCAGTGCCTGATGGACAAGTAAGGGCCGCCGCTGAGGCATTGCGGGCTTGCTTTCGGTGAGGCTAGCGAGATGGCACACGCATTGCCATACAGCTACACACGACTGCCATGACTGGATAAACCAATCTTACCATGCATGCGTGCTTGGTTGCTGCATGACGGCGTACAATGTGACGTGCGCAGGGGGCATTTAACTACACCAGCTACCGCTGACGGATGGCGAGCCATCATGTATGCATGGTGGGGGTTCGCCGTTTGCCCATAACAAGAGTTCCGGACGGCGGAACAAGCCATGCGGTACAGGCAGGACGTGTCATGGGTGCGTGTGCAGTACAGGTTGATTCGGGCATATGGCTGACACCCCGCGCACGCTTCTCATGCATGCATGTCACTCAGTGTACTCAGCACACAGCCTGCCTGCTGGGCGGGCCGCCTGCACGCTGCCTGCACGCACGCACCTCATACTCATCGATACGGCCGGTTGGTTGCTTGGCGAGGAACTCCACAAAGT
>BDDA01000219.1:24631-55706 GCA_001662385.1 Chlamydomonas asymmetrica | reverse complement strand
ACGAGTGTCACGGATCTTGTTGGACAGCGTGGGCAGGAGCACTGCATGCATAGCGGGTGTGGGGGGGGGGAGGTGCAGCACGTCAGCAGGGTGGAGGGGCAGCAGCGCGTGGTGCGCCAGTTTGGGCATCGTCCGAGTCGTGGGGTTGTGGTGAGACAGTGTTGTGACAAGCTTGCAACCTGGCCATTGATGCGATGCAGCAGGCATGGGTTGTGTGCACTGGTGCAAGTGCGCACGTCAGTGCCATGACACAGCCAGGATGTACAACTGCCAACCAGTAAGTGCGTATGGGGCGTGAACCATGCCACACCAACTATAGCGGCGGAATGCAGTGCTGTACACAAGCAGGACACCACAACAAACCGTCAGGGCGTATGCGGCGGAGGCTGGCGAACCATGCCACACCAAGGACAGTGGCGGCATGCAGTGCTGTACGCTTGCCAACTGCTGTTCGACAAGTGTTTGTTTGGCAGTGCAGCCAGGGCCTGCGCCGTTGGGAATGATTCAAAGGTCCAGAGCCGTGACGGATTGTCCCTACACTACTCACCCGCGGTGGAGGCGTAGAGGTCTGCCACCTGCAGGTTGCCACCGTAGTTTCACCCGCCATGAGGCAGTCAAAGCAGCGTACATCACAATTGGGAGGCAAAGGTCAATAATTGAACAGCTAGGGCGTGACAATTGGGCCTGGCGCACTGCACTGCTGGCAATACGAACTTGGTACTTGCAAAACTCCGAGACCAGGCATGCAACCAGCAAAACTGCATGAGGTGTGCACAGGAAGGTGCTGGTGCTGGGAAACGCGTGAAAGAGCTTATTCACCTTAGCTGGGTTCCTTGTGGCCAGTCTGGAGTTCCATAGGTCGAAAAGGCTCAACACCTGCTGGACAGAAGGCTGTTGGGATTCTGGACGTTGCGGCCTTGCATCGACGGTAGTTGCCGCCAGCACAAACAGCGCCAGGAACACAGCCTTGCAGCTCATCTTGTAAACGGTTCTCGTTCACGACTCTCTCACCTGTACGCACGGCGCGTTTTGGGGGGTGTGTACAGGCATTTCGCGATGCAGTTCATCACTACTCGATTGTGCCAAGCCAGCAGCGCCCACTTGGTTGTGTTGCAGAAAAACGCAGGCCATTCAGTGCGGCGGGATAATAAGCGGCGTTCGACCTGCATGGCCTCCAACAGGCGTGCGAATTTGCTGGAGGAAGGGGCGGGATGGAGCAGGCTGCTACATGCAGCAGACAATACATGCAGTGAAGGCGCTTCCTCCCACTCGCAGGACTCACCTTACTCTGCGATATGCTTGGCACAAATGTTTCGTGTATACAGGAGGTATAGCAAGTGCAGATGTTCAAGCCAGCAAGTTTAGATGAAGGCTTTATATAGCGCGCAAGCCCGCCGTGGTAGGAAGGCACCCGCGGGGGAACAACAAAAACCTGGAGATGAAAATTCTCCAACCCATCGAAGATCGCGATGGCCTTGTCCAGTTGTCTTTGTGCCTGAGTTGTTTCCACCTGGTTTTCGCGCTTCCAGGTTATACAACCCACAATGACGTGACAGCTGCCCGATTTCACATTCGTGCGGGACGCATGGCTCAACCAGCACACAGCCTGACTGATACACACGGCACATGCATATTGATTGGTTGAAGAGCCTCTGTGCACCACGTTAGCGGCACGCCTTGGCAGCCTGTTTGTATCCTCTTCATCAGGCACGCTCAGACGGCAGCACGCACAGCGGTCAGCTGCAGCATGCATTGCGGCCTCTTCAACCTACGCAATCAACGAATACATGCATACCCTGTGAACACGGCTTGGAGGTCATGTTGCACGCAAACCTACAGCACAATCGTAACCCATATGCGGCCAAGTCAGCACACGCAGAGTAGCAGGTGTGTACTCGGTGCGCAGGCTGGAGCGAGTTGATGCGCACAGCAAGGAGAGCCACAACTCACAACTGTCGCTGCGGACTCTCTTGCGCAGTGATGCGCAAAAGCTTGTGCTTCATGGCCCAGCACTTCCGTGAACTCCCCGTTTGCACATCGTGATTGGGTGTCCGGCCAGTCGCATGGCAGCTTCGGACAGCTGGTACGGGACCGCCAGGACATCCCACCACTTGTTGGTTTAAGACAGCACGTGGTCCTGCCTGTCTGTGAACACCTTTCCTGTCGCAAGCCTTGACGTGCCCAAGCACTGCTGTCTTGCATCTAAGTACCAACCCAGCGCACAGCACCTGATGTACACCAGCAGGCAGGCAACGATGTACCTACAGCAGCTCGGATATGTGAACGGCTTGCTTGCGTGCCCAGGACTGCTTGCGTCATATGCACACATACTTTGACTGCCTCTTGTTGAGTTTTACTGCTGCTGAAGACTATGAGCCTGATCGAGCAATCGTTTCGGCCAGCCTTGCGGCGACAAGTGTCGAACGCCAACGCTACAGCTCGCGGCTGCGGGCAGAGCAACGCACCAGCTGATTTCTGCAGGCTATGCTTCCAAGGCCTTCAGCACAAGCTGCATTATTAAAGCTGTCAAGTGTGCAACCATGTACCAGCATCAGGAGCCTGGTATGCACAGGTGTATGCAGCGCCGCACGTCTCGGAAACATCGCCAGGTAGCCTACCTGTTGTGTCTTACACAGGGCTGTGCTGAAACACGCAGGCAGCTCAAGCTGTGGGCGTGCATTGAGCACTGTTCAACGGAGAACCCAATTCAACACTGTATTGCGAGCAGTACTTGCTGGCAATGATGCCGCGGCATGGACGTACGGACGGGTGCAGCAGGCCAAAATGTGGAGGGTGTGCTGCTGTGCTTGCCAGCGCCTCCAGCGCCATCAATATGAATGAGAATGGCCCGCAGTGTGCGTCGGCGAGCGCACTACTGCTCGAGCAGTGTGCGTGCAAAGTGGGGAGGTGGCAACGGTGCTAAATGCTAAAATGCGAGGGCAGCATCGGGCAGGGATGACAGTGGCTTTGCCGTGACAACGGTGGGTGAACTGCGAAGCATCAACGCCGGCGGTTATGGATGTGTGTGTGTGTGTGTGTGTGTGTGTGCCATGCGCTCAAGCACATCCGCGTGATCCGAAACAACCAACGAGCGCTGAAAGGCGTCAATGCGACAGAGCGATGTTATTGCATGAGCAGGCGATTGAGGTTGCAGAGGGGTTGCAGCATGAGTGGTTTGCGGTTGGAAGTGAGTTCATATAATCACCACATGGTATTTCGGTAATCGGTATCTACCGGGTTTGACAAAGAGGTGGCTGGTTGCACAACCGTCACACCTGAAGGTTCGAATACTGCCAGGTTTAAGCCCTGACATGGCACAAAGTCCATCTTTCCCCCCCGCTCCTCGCCCCGTGGAATCCCCTGTCCGCCCTCCGCCCCCCCGACAGGCGCTTTGCACTCAAACACGATCTGGTCCATCCAGCGCCTAGCGCGCCGAAACACACCGAAACCGCACGCTAGCGCCGAACAGGCTGCTGCTGCTGCTGCTGTGTGCGGGCCTGTGCCGCCTCTGCCGCGCGCTCCGCCAGCAGCGCCATCACCGCCACCACGTCGGGAACGTACGGGTACGACTCCACGCACAACTGCGCTCAGCAAGGGCAGGGGATTGCCGATGACAGTGGGGCACACACCACAAGTTCATGTGCATGGCGCGATCCGCAAGCAATGCTTGCAGTGTGGCCGGGTGGGCGGGTGATACGTGGCCAACCACACAAGGCAGTGCACATGTGCAGGACCACTCATTCCACCACTCTCTGCGTTGTTCGCTGCATGCTGTCATGCGGGGTTAACGGACGGCGTGCACTGTGTGCCAGTGGCACATACCCCCCCCCCAAACACACACACGCCCCTCCCCCGCCTCCACCATCAACGACTAAGGGCACCGTCTGGCTGGCAGGCCAAGCGCAAGCATGCAAGCAACAACACCACGTGCCTGCTGCCACCAAGGAAACCTGCCTTTGCAAACTGCCGCAGCGTGATGGTGTATGCGATGAAGAAGCCCCACAGCAGCATGTTGGAGGACGCCTCACGCGCCAGATTGCGCGTCAGCGCCGCGATCACGTCCTCCTCGCTGCGGGGCATGAAGGCGCCGGACACCGCTGACGCTAGCGCGCTCACAGCAGGTGTCGACGCGCGGCGCTGCTGGCCGGTGCCGGCAGGCGCCAGTGCGTGCTGTGCGGCGGCAGTCAGCACCCCTGACGCCGACGCCCTGCGCTGCTGCTGCTGCCCGTTGCCGCCCGGCTGCCACGATTCCGCACCGGCCCCAGGCACAGCAACACCGCCGCTGCGTGGGCCACTAAGGGCGGTGAGGTTCGACATATGCGACGATAACATGGACGATGAATGAAAGCCTGGCAGCCCCCCCGCCGCCAACGATGCGGCAATGCCATCGTCGCTTCCAGTTCCCAAGCCGAAACCGCTCGAGCTACCCGGAGTGGTGTCAGACGCAGAAGAAGGCACAGACGCGGAGGCGGTGGCGATGGAGCCGGTTGCGGCGTCCTGGAGGCCTGCGGCGATAGGCGCCGCTGTCAGCTGGATCGAGCCAGTCGGCGGGGCGAGCATCGCATTTGCGCTGCTCTGTCGCGCCGCTGCCGCTGCGGCCGTCGCTGCGCCCGCCGCCATCCACTCTGCGATGGTCGACCCCTCCATCAGCCGCTGCAGCGGCACGTCCTGAGCTAGCACCGCATCCAGGGCAGGCGCCGTCTGTGCGGTGGTGCCTTGCAGGCGATTGGCGCCAGAGCCTGCTGCCAGTGCGGCTTGCAGCGCTGCGCGCTCCTGCTCGACGCCCTGCGCACATGCGTTGCCATTGCACCATAAGGGTAAGTTTCACCCCCCCCACCCTCGTCAATTGCATCACCCTACACCCATAAGGGTAACAAGGGAAGACGACTCAGCGGGAAGTGTGCATTCTTGATTGGTTAGGGCAGGAGTGGAAACGATGGGTCGGTGCCTCGGTGGCATAGGCGATGGTGCACTGGCGACCCCGCTCCACCCTCAATTTCAGGCGCACCGCGGTCATGTTAGCGTAAACGCCATGCGCGCTCAGCAGGTCACGCTGCTGTACAGGTGTGAGGGAAAGAGCGCCCAGCAGCTTGGCTGCGTGGCCAGGCGAAGCAGCGCCACGTGCGTCAGTGTCGAGGCGCGTGTTGAGCAGCTGCGTCGGCATTTGCATACAAACGGACCAGCCGGTGTACCATGAGCCTTGAAGCAAGCCCCACTTAGACAGAATAGTAGATTCTAGCAAAACCGCTCAGTTCTCCTGCACTGCCCGCAGAAGGGAACTCGTTCGCATCCCGCGCGAGCCATCAAAACGACTTGAAACCAGCAGTTGTTCCACAGTGCCTACCTGCGCAAGTAGGTTGTAGTTCAGCATGATAACGCTTCTGAGGACGTAGGAGCCCCTTTGACACACCCGAACAAGCTCCTGCGCGGTGTTTTCATCACTCGGGTCCTGCTCCAGCGCCAACAGGCAGAGACTGGCATCGCTGATGAAGGACTTGTAGGACTCCACGAACTGCTGTTTTCCCAAACGCCCAACTACTGGTGCGTTAGCAGCTTGAGAGCAGTCCCCTGGTGCAATTTCGCGAAAGGTGCTGTCCAGCGCTCTCAAGCCTGGCGTCTCAGGTGCAGGCGAACCTTTGGAAGATGGTGTAGAGCCCTGGCCTGGTACCTGAAAAGACCTTGGTGCCGCCGCAAGCATATGGGTTTGACACGTTCGCAGGTTGACCAGCCGCTCGAACAGCTCTTGCCGATATTGAAGGCCCTGCGCAAGGTTGCAGGCCGCGTAAGACCTCAGCACGGGCAGCATGCCTTCGTTCTACGACAAAAGGCAGGTCAAAGCAGGTCAGTCTGGTCACCTACAGAAATTCATGCAGAAGAAAACCCACCTCATTCTCGCTGTACAGAGCGTCCGCCACGATTCGCACCTCCGCAACCCGTTGTTCCAGCTCGTCCAGGACGGTTTGACGCCCCTGGCGCTGACGCTTAAAGGAAGCGCTTCCAAGATAAACTGCAGCTCCATGGTATGTCCCACCGTTGTCGGCTGTGCTTGGCACAGACGACAGGTCTGCTACAAAGTCGGACAACGTTTGCGGCTCTGAGGAGTCATCCTCTCCAGAGTCTGTCGTATCAAAGAGGTCCGTGTGGACTGGGGAGTGTGCACCTGCTGCCTTCATGTCGGTTCTATCTCCCCCTGACACATGACACCGCAGGTCATAAAAACTTGGTGCAGTCGCTCCCGGGTTTAAAGCGGATGATGCCGTTCATGTCCTGTGCACAATCGGTACTGCAGCGTACTGACCAATCATACAGCCTGCATTTGTAAATCGACCTTGTTACTGTATGTACAGCAAGGATGTTGCATGCGCCGCGGAAGTTAACAGCCCTGCTGCGTGCTGGCCTCAAAGAACGTACATGTTACACGGTGCGTACTCCACAGCGTCAACGAGAGCGCCCGGCAGTGCGTGTCAGGTGCTTCACTGCGGACGGTCTGGTGGCCACAGCACACAGCAGGCTGTGCTCCTAATGCGCTTGGAGCCGTGATACGCATAAATGCATAATGCAGTGACGCCCCTAAAGGACAGAGCAAGGCAGGCCAATCAACAGCCTTCTAACGCAAACGGTTTGCCTGCTGTGACAACCTTAGTCGGGAGCGGCGCATGCAACTTACTGGACATTTCCCAGGCAGTACCAGGCAGAACCAGCCATACGACATGCAGTCCAACGGCAAGCAAACATCCAACAATCATGCTCGAAATGCGACGCGAGCGTCGCAGGTGTGTGCGCGTACTGGTGTTGTCATTCATCACACCAACACGCTGTTAACAGACAAGGCCATTGGTGCAAATGGGGGCCGCTGGTGCACAGCTGTGCAGCTGCTGCATTCCAATTAGCGGAGTCAGCAGCGCTGGACGGCTGCATCCACTGCACGGCAAGTGTGAGCACTGTGCCATCGCTCTCTTCAGTTTCGCCTTCATTCTTGCGCCGATGCTTTGCATGCACAAGCATCAAGTGCATGGGGTCCAACCTGGCGGCGAGATGTGAGCGGCCGCATGCATGCACGCCAGCCGGTCGTGCCAGGGTGACTGGATGCAACCGCCTTGTGCATGCAACGCGTGTGCGGGGTATATTCACTGCCAACTGCGGTCATGTGTGTTCAGTGGAATTTACTTGCCGTGGGGCCATATGCGATGTGCTTCCCGTCATGTCATGTGTGTGGCAACGTGCACCTGTGCGCATGGCATGGAAGTATGGAGGTATAGAGGTAATCAAGGACGCCACCATTACCTGTATGGCTGTGTGGCTAGCGCCGGCACGCCGGGCAGGAGTTGACGCACCTTCCCTCGTGTGGTGTATCTTTGAGTACTGATGATCGAGTTTCGTGTATCGTGCATGCAGTGGGTGTGCGGCATGCGGTCTGTTGTGCTTCAAGCAGGAATAGCATTCAAGCGGCTGGGCAGTGATGAAAACAGCAGCGGTGCGGACGTGCGGTGCGGACGTGCGGTGCGGACGTGCGGTGCAACGCGTACGTGCAGGGTGAATTGAAAGTTCTCACCACTGCATACCCATGAAAGTAATGGATGAATGCAAGGGGCCCCCAAGGGGCGAGCATCAGGCCAGCAGGACCCACATGGAGGCATGTACCACATGCAATGCGGTATGGAGCGCTTCCGGCCGCTGCGCGCTGCTGTTGCGCATGTAATCGCCAAACGCGTCTCATTATGCATCGCGAAACGGCCATTCGCTCTCGAACCCACCCGCATGGCGTCCCCCTCCGCCTCACGTCCCCCTGCCAACGTCCTTTACTTCTTGCAGTATTGCATCATGTCTTGCATGACATGTTGTCGTTGCCTTAGTCACCAACTTAGTGCATGGCCCGGAGCGAGGGGGAGCTTGATTGACCTTACGCCTGTTGCGCTTGCGCCCGTTGCCCAGCCAAGCGGTGCCGAATGCAGGCGGCTTTGCGCGCGATGGCAGCATCATGCTGACAGCTCAGGCAGGCAGCCGCCTCCACCTCGCCACCCCACAGCTGACAGGGCCTGACCTGGCCACGGCGCCGGCACACATGTAAACCAACCCAACCTGGCACGCCACCAACGCGTGGGCACAATTGCTGTTAGCGGGCCTTGCACCGATCCGGCCGCTGGCTTGGCCCTGCAGGCTATGTTCCCCCGGAGGGCCGCTGCTGCTTCTGCTGCTGCTGCTGCTGCTGTTCACTTGTGCCACGCCTGCGGGAAAGCCGGCTGCTGCTGCTGCTGCTGCTGCTGCTGCTGCTCTGTGTGGGCCTGTGCCTCTGCCGCATGCTCCGCCATCAGCGCCATCACCGCCACCACGTCGGGAACGTACGGATACGACTCCACGCACAACTGCACACACAGGTCAACAAGGAATCGGGCTGAGAACAGAGACACAGAGCGATAATGACCTGGAGTCGGAGTCGTGCGCGCAAAGGGGTGAGCATCATTGGCATGAACGTGGCCACACACAGACGCGGGCACTGGGTTGCGGATGATAAGACGATGCCATGATGGGTTCACGACAAAAGGACACAGGCGGAAGCAACCAACGCTGCTCGATCCTGTACACACGTGGCTTCTGTAACTACCGTACATTGACAACAATAAAAATACTTCAAATTATGGCAAATTGCATGTATGGTTGCTCTGACACCGCTTCCATACCACCCAAACGGCCCCACCTTTGCAAACTGCCTCGGTGTGATGGTGTATGCGATGAAGAAGCCCCACATCAGCATGTTGGCGGACGCCTCACGAGCCAGGTTGCGCGTCAGCGCCGCGATCACGTCCTCCTCACTGCGCGGCATGAAGGGCCCAGCAGGCGCCGGTGATGCGTACTCCAAGCCAAGCAGACCGCCGTCCGCGGCTTGACCCAGCGCTACAGCGGATGCTCGGCGCGGCTGTCCTGAAGCGGTCGAAATCATGCCAGGGTCTGGAATTGCTGCCGGCAGCACCGCTGCTGATGCAGACGCCCTGCGCTGCGTCGTCGACAGCAACGGGCCATGCGGCCCGAATGCTGGCAGGCCGGGGCCAGCAGACGGCGTCGTGCCCCCGCTGCCGGTTCCGGCTCCGGAACCGGACCCAGCTGAGCTGGAGCCTTGTAAGCCCCAACCTGCGGGCAGCAACGCCGTTTCGGGCATAGGAGGGTTGGCGAAGACGGATGGGAATGCTGAGAGCGAGACTGGCGTGGAGCCATCAGCAGTGCCAGCCTGGTCACATTGCAAGTCCGCCTGGAGTCCTGCAGAGGTGCTTGACGTGGACGTTGGAAGGGTTGAGGGCGACGGCGATCCGGCTGGGAGCGTGCCTTGGTGCCTCACCAGCAGCAGCTTCCGGGACCGCCTGCTGCTGGGTGGCGGCTCAAACGCTGGCGCCGCAGCAGGTGGGGCTTGCTGGCCATCTTGTACGGAAGGGGATGATTCAACCAACGAGGCGAGCAGAGCGTCGATGCTGCTCTGCTGTGCTAGTTCTCTGGCAGGTGCCACAGCGAATGGCGGCGCCCCCAGTTCTGCTGCTCCCACCATCAGGTGCTGTGGGTCCTGGAACGCGCCTGTTGCGAAAGCAGGCAGCGCAGCGCGGCTGTGTGCTGCTAGTGCTCCAGCTGGCCCTGTGAGCGCCTGCTGCAGCGCCGCACGCTGCGGCTCCAGGCCCTGCAGCATTCCGCAGCCCACACAACAGTGTTCCACACAGCAGCAGAGGGCAAGCCTGACCTACTGTATCTGACCTACTGTATCTGCTGGCCCCGCACCAACAATGAGAAAGCATGCAGCGCAATGATAACGGCACTGGTGCAAAGTATCGGCGTGATTCAAATGACAATCAATTATGCAGTAGTAACTCAGCACAGCAAATCTGAGCTAACAGAGAGTCATGCATGGAAGTGCATGTAATGCAAAGCTGAGGATGTGAGTGCTTGGCCTTGAGGTGTTGAGGATTTCAGGCTACAGGCGCGCTCACGCGCATTGCGTTTGATTGCTTGCGTGGCATGCGTACCGCGGTCATCTGGACGAACACGTCGTATACGCTGAGTAGGTCGCGCCGCTGCGCTGGCGTGAGGTTGAGGATCTCCACCAGCTTAGCGGTGTGTCCAGGAGGGGCCTCGCCAGGCGTCTCGGTGTCGAGCCGTGTGTTGAGCAGCTGCGGGTGGCAGGCAGCAACCCCGCAGCAGCCATTCACAGCCGACGTGTGTGTGTGTGTGACCGTAGGATCCAACAAGATGGAACAGTAAAGAGGTAGGATGGTGCAAGCAAGCCTGTATAATGTATGCTTGACCATACATGCATGACGATTAGACAGCTTGCAATGACCGGCGACCAGGTTTATTTTGGTATTAGGGTTTTTCTGGGGTTTTATGACGGTCCTGAAGGTAGCGCCGTTGTTGGAGGTGAAGGGGAGGTGTTAGGCCTACCTGGTTCAGGAGGCTGTGGTTGAGTATAGAGGTGCTCCTGAGGACGAACGCGCCCTGGCGGCAGAGCCGCACAAGCTCCTGCGATGTGACTGCATAATCGGTGGGGTCCTGCTCAAGTGCCAGTAGGCAGAGGCTCGCATCGCTAATGAAGGCCCTGTAGGACTCCATGAATTGCTGCTTGCCAAAGCGCTCCACAGGCGGAAGGGTTCGCCCAGGGCAGGCCTGTTTCATGGCCTCGAGCATTGAGCAGTCCAGCAGCGAAGGCAATACGTTTTGGGGTGCATCGCACGGCGTCTGCGGCGGGACTACTTCGGCCTCCAGGCTTGGACCTTGTGCCAAGCAGGCGCTTCCGGCGTTAGCAAGCAGCGTGGTTTGGGTTGTGCGTAGGTGGACAAGCCTTTCGAAGAGCTCACGTCGGTACTGCAACCCCTGCGACACGTGCATGCACCAGGCCGTAGACGGACAGCTCAAAAACTGCACAAGCATTTCCACGTGCCACCAGCACGTGTCACACAAACCTTCGGTGCAGTTTTCAAGCCCAACACCGACTCGTTTTGCTCCCCGTGCAAAAAGTGGTGTATGACGTTGCGCACGGTTTGGTTGCGGAGCAAGCCTGGCACCACCTGACAAAACGATAGTACTTGACAAACAACCTGTAGCCTGAGACCAAAGCGCCACATGCAGTTAGCCTCACCTCGTTCTGGCTGGAGAGAGCATTCGCAACAAGTTGTACTTCAGCAACCCGCTGCTCAAGGTCCTCCACCATGCTTTGGCGCCTCCTGCGCTGGCGTTTGGAAGACGGGTTTCGCTGAAGACTTCGTGCTCCATCACCTGGCACACCGTCTATTTGTGGGGGGGACGATAGGTCGGCCACGACACTGGCAAGCGCCTGTGGCACATCGTCGTCAAGTTCGGTGGTTGATTCTGGGCTGTCAAACACGCAGCTGTGGATGGGGGAGTGGGAAAAGGCGGACTCCATGCCGTGCAGGTGGTAAAGTGGGTCTTGCTGCCTGGTGGGACTGCTGTGTCCTCTTACTTGGGTGCGACTGCTGCGTCAAATTTTCGTATTCCACGGATCGGACACATTAGTGATAACCACTGCACGATCTGGTTGCCTCCATGCAGGCGTTTGGCAACCAGCACAGCAAAGACTGCCCACGGTGTTTACTGGCTTATTCACACACGTCTGAGCTACGGGGTGTATCTGAGCAGCGTATGCACAATACGCACGCCTTGTCATCCTTACATAATTGACGCGCCTGACCAAGATTACACCTGCATGCATTTGTAGCGACGCACGCATGCGTGGCAGCGCTGCCCTTCAGGGTTGCCGCTGCCCCGTTCTTACACCAGGGGGGCGAGAGGCCACAGGCGCAGCATCAAACCTGCAGCGTCTAGGAGTGTGCATCAACCGAGTGGCAGAAGCACAATACGCATGCCATGGCGTGCAGTTATGCACGAGGCATGGCACAGGCGTGCCAGCATACGCAAAACGGACCGAAAACTACACGCATTCATGGTCACATGGAACTGAACCATGCCTTCTTCCGGCCAGGAGACGCAACACACACAACGCAGCCACAGCACATGCCTCGGTGTCAGTCTGTGTGCAGGCCGTGAATGCCTGCCTGACACAAGGCTGTACTGCAGCATAGCCTTGATGATGAGCTTTTGTCAGAATGCCCCACGTGGGTTCAAAATGCAGCAGCACAGGCCATATCGCAGAAAAGCACGTGCGTGTACATCAACGGAGGAACACGCCGAGCGAGCGCACCACAAATGCATCCCTCACAGTAGCATTGACTCCAACACAGGCATGGACATGACGTGCAAGCAAGCAGCAACGACAACGGGCTTCCCAGCAAGCCTTCAACACGCTCTACACCGCGCACTCACCGCACGGGCCCTTACACTGGCTCACCAGTGCAGGACAGCCGCACATGCATACAGGATTAGGATCAGGATCAGGATCAGGATTAGGATTAGGGCCCAGGTGTAAGCAGTCATGTAAGGCCGTCTCCACCTCCACACACAATCCAGGCCGCACCAATGTGTGGTCGTTGTCGTGCACTCAGGGAAATGGACAGCGTTGCATTGTTTGTGTCCAGCGGCAAGCGGACACGCCCGTGGTGCAGGACGTCCACAATCTGATCCACTATGGTTGATTGTTCACCAACCCGACCTTAAATGGCCCTGCCTGCCCAAGTTACCAAACTGTTTCACACAACTTACAAGCGCCATTGCTTTGTGCATGAAAAGAGCAAGGCGGTGAACGAGGCGGTGAAAGCTGACTTGGCCAGTTATCCACACAACGGCGCAGCCTGCAAGTGCCCATCGTCATTGTGCAACCTCTGCCGCCAACACCATGCACCCGTAACCACTGTGCTACGATGCCATTTTGGCCCCTACCGTGCCACGCCCACGCATGCCATACCCATCTATCCATCATACACTCGCATAGCATGACCCAAATCCCACTTGCAGGCATTCATGCTGCACAGCGTCCAAGAGCAATTGCAAAGAATAAACAAATGATATTAAGGCCAGAGTATATACTGGCATAACGGCCCCCAGCGATTGCTGCACATGTTCGCCAGGTTAGTCAAGTCCCGAGCCGGCCGGCCTTCTCAGCCATGATACGCTGGGCGGGCTAGCACAGGTTATCCATTGTCTGAACGCGCCTGGTGCAAGCAGCGCTCGAATCGGCATTGTCTAAAGAAAATAACACCGTCGTGTCATAGATCACACGCTACCGGAGCATGGCCATGCTTTCGGCAGGGTGCTACCATACAATGGAGCGCGCAGCGGCAAGCGTGACAAGCTGGGGGGAACGTCCAGCTGGGCAAACGGTATGTACGCACGCTGCATGCAAACCCTAAGTGAGACAAGCAGCACGCCAGCCTCAGGCTGAGGAGTGGCACTAAGCTCCAAGCCGGCATATCGTTACACACACTCTCCTCCTCACACCTCTTAAGTCCACACGTGAATGCAGTACGCCTTGGTAACGGCACAACCAGCGCAAAAACCGTACCCATCAATCAAGTCCGCTGCAATCATTGCACGCAGTCCTATCAAGGCATTCTAACACCTGAATGAAGTCTGGGACGCCATTATAACAACGCAGAATAAGTTCACGATACCAAAGCGCACCCGCTTGCCTAGGAAGCAGCCGCTCATGACACCATGCTCTCGCTCCGCTCGCCCTCTTGGCTCATTTAAAACTCTCGCTACTCCTAATCTCTCGCTCAAGCTCTCGCTCTCACGCTCCCAGCGCTGCTGCTGTGGGCCGTGATACGAGCTTGCCCGCCGAGGCAACACCAACAAGCTTCCGTGACAATACCCATCATCCTGGCTCAAAATCTCGCAAGTGATGCTCCTGAACTTAGCTACCTACGTCTCTCACTCCAACCCACAAGCAGTGTTCATGCGTCCGTCCATCACACATGCGCAGCCCAGCGGCAGCTCACTCGTATGGCCCTGCCCAAACACAGCAGGCAGGCGTGCAAGCGCTCCTGGCACACATGCCAGCACGCAGTCAAGCAATCACCCCTCCAAAAGCGTCCTGCACACACCAATGCAGGCACACAATCAAGCAAGGAAAATGGACACCAAAATCTGTCCTCACGGAAAAGCGCAGCCGCCAAGTGCCAACACACCAAGCAACACAAGACATTGTGGGAATGCATCCAAAACACGAGAAGGATAATGAGATGGGTGCGCATCATGAGGGTAGGTGAGCGGCACCGCCCCTGCATGCATGGCAGGCGGAGATGACGATGATGTGTGGTGAACGTGAATGCAAAGGGTCGACAGCGGCTCAGTCACCGCGTCGTTTATGCGTCCGGCTGCTATGGCAGGAAGTTGTCGAGCATATTATATTGTGACGCAATCAGACGATGCAGGCCCCTGCTTATGGGATGGGTGCGGACCGTAGGGCTTGATGAGGGGAGAAGGATGAGGCGGGCAAAGGGTCCAGGGGGAGGTATGGCGGAAAGGGGGGAAAATCCATCTGCGAGCGCCACCCATGCTTATGCGTTGTGGTACCACACGTATGGGGCTGCAAGCTGGGCATAAGCATCATGGCTTAGATGATTGGTGGTGCATGCACGCATGCACGCGAGTGCGTGTTTGTGGGGGTTGCGTGCGCACGCACGCAAGGGCAGCTGGTCCCACGTGCATGGTGGCGATGGACAGGAGGTGATGAGAGCATGCCAAAGAGCTCCGAGAAAGTACGGTACTGCCTTATTTGAGTTTGGGTTTACACGTACGACTTCAGCACTCAATTCACATCAGCCATGCAGCTACTACGCCGAATGCATCCAGCTTGCCGAGGCAACCATAGCGCCAGACGCCATACAATACTGCTGCCAAGAGTGACGTGGATGGAGGTCATGACTGGGCGAGGTCAGCCTGGGAGGCGAAGGCAGCTGATGTCGGTCCACAATCACACGATCTGGGTTCCATGCGAGGCTGGGAGGCGAAGGCAGCTGATGTCGGTCCACAATCACACGATCTGGGTCCATGCGAGGCTGGGAGGCGAAGGCAGCTGATGTCGATCCACAATCACACGATCTGGGTCCATGCAAGGTGCGACCTGGGTCCACGCGCGCCGTGACGTGGGTTGCGGATGTGCAGCGCTCCTGCCGTTGAATTGTGCAGCACCAGGCTGCGCCATATGCTTCTCACATCTGCCACTGCTGAAACATACCTGCTTGCTGCTGTTCTTGCTGCTGCTGTTGCTGCTGTGCCTGCTGTTGCTGTGCCTGCTGCAGTGCGTGCTGCTGCTGCTGGCTGGCAGCTGCAGACTCCGTAGCCCGGTCTGCCAGCAGCGTGATTAGTGCCACCACGTCAGGCACGAACGGGTACGCCTCAACGCACATCTGCAGCAGACAGCATGGACATGAGGTAACGACACGATGGTACACTTGTGATGAGTTGAAAATAGGATCCAACGGGCCATTGCCAAGGCTTTCCAGGATGTATGAACGGCGGTAGCACTCCCGCACTACCTGCGAAACGCCTGCCACCCCCAACCCCACCCAGCGTCCGCTTGCAACCCTATCCAGGACTCAGTAGCCTCAGAGCAGCACGCACGCAAATCACGTGCCGCAGGTCAGCTCATGCATGATGGAATCCTGCACTTATTCCACAGCCTGAGCTGCGAATCCCGCTTTTAGCCTATAAATAAAATACCAATAAACAAATAAGCTGGTAAAAAGCTTTAGTCTGGCAGGGTGCCTCATGCGGCACTGCAACACTGTATACAAGCAATTCGGTTGCAGCACTTGGCTGGCGGCTTGCAGCCCACATGCATAACACCTTTGCTGTCCACATCCAGACCTTCCTGCACTTTGCGTACCCGTTGCTTCACCAATTCACCTGCCTGGCTCATCGTGTGTGCTTCGTCGTGCCGACAAGTCTATTATGGATTGCTTTGAACGCTGCGGATGCCGGCATCTTCCTCGTTTCATGCATGGGCTCTTTGCATATGCATATGCATTAAAAATTGCTCTCCACCTGTACATACATGAAGGCCCTCAACGCATGCCCACCTTTGTGAACTGCCGCAGCGTGATGGTGTATGCGATGAAGAAGCCCCACAGCAGCATGTTGGCGGACGCCTCACGAGCCAGGTTGCGCGTCAGCGCCGCGATCACGTCCTCCTCGCTGCGAGGCATGAAAGGCACTTCTGTCGCCTGCAGCTGCAGCGGCACTCTGTCCGTCCCCTGCAACGCATCGGCAGCGGGCGCCGCTGCTGCGGCCGCGCTGCCTGCTTGCCCTCCTGTGTGGCTCCCTGACGTGCCCAGCAGTGCCGCTGCTGCTGCGGTGAAGGAAGCGGTTGGCGCCGCTGGCCCTGCCGCCAGCGCTGCTGGGAAATCGGCAAACGTGGGTCCAGTGAACGACCAACGCGGCGCACGGGTTCGTGCTCCCGCCTGACCAAACATGAGCCCAGATGCAGCCGCCCCTGGACCCGGCACAAACATGGGATCATCTCTGTTGGCCTCGTCGCCACCACCGCCGAACCGCAGAGCAGCAGCACTGTCAACAGGAGCTGCCAGGGCCGCAGCGGAGGCGTCCATGAAACTGTTGGAGGAGGCGGAAGCGGAAGCGGCACCGGCTAACGGGGCATCGTCAGCTGCAGCGGCGGCGATCATGGCGGCAGCAGCGCCAGCAGGCACAGGGACGGGCGACGCAAACAACGAAGCGGGGTCGAACAACGCAGCTTGCCGCGCAGGCGATGCCGGCTGCAGCTGCGGCTGCTGCAGCTGATCCTGCTGGTACATGGCGGGGAAGGCTGGTGCGGGCGGCGCAGGCTGCAGCGCTGGTGGGCCAGCAGGGAGACTGAAGGACCGGGAAAGCACCGAACCCGTGCTGCTCCGCCGCGCAAACGGCGGCGCTGCCGCCGGCAACCACTCCGGCTGGGCAGCAGCTCCCAGGGGCAAGTACTGCTGCTGCTGCTGCTGCTGTAGCGGCTGCACCTGCTCCTGGGCTGGAAAGTCTGCGTCCAAGACAGAGCGGGAGGTAGGGGCGGTTGCGAGATCGGGGAACGCGGGCAGCCCAGGGTGCGCCTGCCCCGCCAGCGCGTCATAAGCTGTGTGTGTGAGGGGGGCGCTGCTGAATGGATGCCCCGCTGCCAGCGCCTGCTGCAGAGCGACACGCTCCTCGCGTAGGCCCTGCGCAGAGGCACACCAAGCAGCTGAGACTCAAACACACACACCAAGCAAGTGCACAGACTCACCATGCAAGTGTACAGGCACACCAAGCAGCTGCTCAGACACATACACCAAGCATGCACGATACGCTGATCTGTACAGTATGAACACTCCGGGTCTGTGTCCGCACATGCAGCCAACGACTCCATGCAAAATGCGCACAGGTGCGAGCATGCGGGAGTGATGCAGGCAGGGATTGCCTCATGCGTCGAGCCTGGCCCCATGCGTCGAGCCTGGCAGAAATCGGTCAATCAGCACGCGAGGCACAAGCACGGCTCAGAGCACTTGTGCGTACCAAGCAGTGGTGCGCAGACAGACACAAGGAACCCACCGCGGTCATGTGGCTGTATACTGAGTACACGCTTAGCAGGTCACGCTGTTGGGCGGGTGTGAGGCGCAGAACGTCAAGGAGCCTTGGCAAAAGCCCAGGAGGAGCCTCGGCGGGCGCCTCGGTGTCGAGGCGAGTGTTGAGCATCTGCCATCAGTTGCACAGGCCACGAGCGAAGAAACGACAAAGACACAGTTGTGCACGCTGCCACGCTAACCTCCAACGCTGGCTCAAGTCACAGATGCCTCCTTATAGTCATGTACACATACTTGGCGGTCATGAATTGGAAGTTATGCTGTGCATGCTGTGCAGCAACGCGAAGATTATGCAACCGCAGTGTCACTGCATACCTGCACAAGCAGGTTATAGTTGAGGATGACGGTGCTACGCAGGATGAAGGAGCCGCGACCGCACTGCCTCACAAGCTCCTGCGCGGTGTTTTCATCGGTAGGGTCCTGTTCCAGCGCAAGTACACAAAGGCTCGCGTCGCTGATGAAGGACCTGTAGGACTCCAGGAACTGCTGTCTTCCAAAGCGCTCCACACTGGGGACTGCAGGCCCCGTGCAACTGGCACGCACCGTGCGCAGGTTGAGGTCCAGCGCTTGCAAGCCCAGCGGGGCGTTGGGCGCGGCGCTGTCTGCCGGTGCTCCCTGACCAGGTTCACGGCAGCCCTGGCTCTGTATCATGCGCGTTTGTTTGGTTCGAAGATGAACCAGCTGCTCCAGGAGCTCTTTCCGATAGTGCAGGACCTGTGGAAGTTTCAGCAGGCCGTAGAGCACGACACTTTTGATGGCGGCAAAGCAACCACTAACAAGCCTTAAACCAGGATTATATTAAATTGAAGACGAATTCCAGGTAACCACACGAAGCATTCGGTTTGTTGCTGTCAATTTGTCGTTTCTCCATTTCCAACCGCTGTGAGCAACCATCGCGACACCGGTCGCGACATCAGCTCCGAGCCGCAGCTGAGACAACGTTACTTGGCTGCAGCATGTAATATCAACTATTTCAGTCCACAGTTTCCCACCTCGTTTTCGCTCGACAATGCGTCCGCCACCAACCGGACCTCGGCGACCCTGCGCTCCAACGCCTCAAGCAAGCTCTGGCGTCTCCTGCGCTGGCGCTTGGACGACTGACGTTGCAAGTTGGAGCTGGGCCCAGCATTTGCTACACCCTCTGCTGAAAGGTCTGCCACGAAATCGGTGAGGGCCTGTGCAGCGTGGACCTCGCCGTCAGACTCGGGCGTCGAATCAAAGACGCTGTTGTTGACTGGAGAGTGGTCAGGAGGGCTTTCGTCCATAACGTGCAAAGCGAGTGGAATGTGGTGTGTGTTCGGAAGCCAAGGCTGTGTTACATCCCAGTATAAATGCGATGCTGCACAGACTTACACCTGTTTGAGCGCGGGATTATGTTTCGCGACCTTGGCAGGTCCTCCTACGTACCTGGTCCTGCTGTCAACGCATAGCAATCATTACAATTCGTGACACTTGCTTGTGCTACCATATATCCTTTTGCTTATACACCCAGCATAATCAGAGGAACTGCTGTGCACACCGTGGCTGCGAACTTGAGCGCTCCAGCGCTTACTTGCGACACCGACGCTGATGACACCAAAAAGTACCTGGCCATCATGAGGCTCTGCTTCTTGTCACACAGCTTCAAACTGACCTAGGCACCTACTCACACCAACCCCTGCCAGCGCAGGCACAGGTTTGCCTTTGCTCAGCCCTAGCGCCCACACCTACGCTGGATGCCTCAGCTCAAACCTGCTCACCGGTGTCATATACAGTCGTATACAGTAAACCATGTTTGACGCTATGATGACTCTCGTTGAGCTATGAACCTTCGTCTGCTGCGACTGTCACGCCTAACGTTCAACACGTGATGCTGGGCTGTGCACAAAACGGTTCACAAACACCTGCAAAGACGAGGACTTTTGGGCAGCTTCGTGCCCAGGACAGGGCATGCCTGTGTGAAGCAGTTCAGAGTCTATGGCGTGGGGCGCGGACACGCTCGAACTGTGCACCGCTGTGTGGGCTACTGCTGCGCAGCACTGACGTCGCACGCCCGCTACCGACGCCTGCTTTGTTGCTTTCGACTCTTGTGAAGGACATACACACCACGCCCAACCTTGCAAGCCATATGTGCCAGCAAGTGCGCAGTGCGCCGCACTCGCACACGCGGAGAGCTGTGGGAGGGCAGCACACATGCGCTTCTGTTGCACCCCTACTTGGTCCTGCCCACCCACCACACCTACCGCACGCGTGCTGCACATGCACTTACATATACCCGCCGCACCTACAGTTAACAGACGCCAGTAGTTGAACAGGTGCCAACCACGCACGCCCTGCTAACTGACTGCAACTACTATACAGAAGCGTGGCTATACGATACAAAGCGAGCCCAGGAAAGCAAAAAAGCCACGTGCGTGGGGCTAAAGACATCATCGCGTCCCGCGGCGCGTGTAGTGGTGGGATGGCGCGTGAACGGCAAGGGAGCGGAGGGGTGTTGGGCCAGCACGGGCTACACCGGAGCGCGCACAGGCTGGTGATGCGCTGTCGCGCGAACGAATGGCACTGCGGCGGCAACTGTCACGGCCGGCAGCGGCGTGCACGCCAACAGCAGCGCCACGAGCCTGCTGCGCCCGCGCCTTGCTAAGGCCCGGGTGGCTACGCTCGGCAACGAGGGAGGCCGCGGTGTGTGACATGCCGAACGTTGAAGAGCGGAGGACAAGTGAAGGCACGTCTGGCAGGAAGCATGGCAAGCATGGCAAAGTGCTGTGCTGTGCGGCGGCGGGGAGCGGCAACCGCAATCTCAGTGCAAAACCTGTTAGGCGATTACCAGCCAGGGAGGCGACGACAACCAGGGACATAAGCGGACCATGGAAGAGAGATGGGCCTAATGAATAATGATACAAGTGAGGCATGGGCTCAGGCGCAGGCGCAGTGCAGGCGCAGGCGGCGAAGGTTGGGTGGCAGGGCGTGGTGCGACGCAGGGAGCACGCGACAAGCGGATCGGTCGATCGGGCCAAGAGGCGGATGATGCATTTCAGCATTTGCATGTGTGGGTGTCATCACATTTGATTGTCACGTGTCTGTGAGGGCAGTGGCGGGCGCAAGGAGTCTCATTTACTCGGCTGTGAAAGTGACAGATCCACACTCATCACAGCGCAGCGCAAGGTGCGGCAATCAAAACAATGGCGGGCTCGATTGACAATTTGACATGCACACTGCCCACACACATCCCCACGGCACCATCATGCCAACCGGTGGAACTGCCAGGCCACACCAGAAGACCACGTCACACTAGTAGAGTGCCCCGCTCCCTCTGCGCCCCCCCCCGCCGCTCCCACCCACCCGCCAGTCCTCCACTCCTGCCGCCCAACGGGGCAACGGTCATGGAGACAAGGAGTGAGGGCACAGTGCCTGCCGCGCTGGGCATGACGGTACCCTCCTCTGCATGTGATACACGGCTCAGCAAGCAAGCACGACGCGTGAACGCCCTGCTGCTGTTTGACGCAACGGCCAGCAGTACATGCAAGCTCGCGATGCAAAACCACGCTCATGAATCATGATATGCCCGGCCAATATTCCGATTTCTTTAAAATGTTATACACACATACTGATATACTACATTTGACCACTCTCCAATTATCGGCCAAGGATTGCTCATTAGCATTCGTATCTGGATTACCCCCCCCCAAGCATAATGCACACACGGCAGTTTGTGATGTTACAACACGAGCGTGTCTGCCAAACAGCCCATGCTGCTCCCCCCAGACGACCAGAAGAGGCTTACCAACCCATGAACCGAGGCACATGGCGTGCGAGAGGGCCACAGGGGCTCAGTGCAGCGCATCAACATCGTGCACAACAGCAGTACTCGACGGATGACACCACCGGTCACGGCCCAAACAGAGGCGGCGCCACGCTTGCCAGCCCGGATGCTGCCGCCGTCGGCTGCGCTGCGCTCCCAGAGCTCCCAGCACCGCTCTGGCTGACCCTGCTGGCGGTGGCGGTGGCGGTCGCTGTCGGACCGGCGTTGCCAGCGGTGCTGCCGCCGGCTGCACCGTCCGCGCCGTGCGCTGCGTGCTGCTGCTGCGCCGCGAGGCAGGCGATGAGGGCCAGCGAGTCTGGTGCAAAGGGGTAGCTGTGCACGCAGAGCTGCGCGGTGAGCAGGCACACAAGCGCAGTGGCGCGAGGAGCAGCAGCACGCGCGTTGGGGTGAGCGAGCTGCGGTAGTGTTTGGTGGGACGAAGCACCGGCGGTGGTGATACGAGTGTGCACGCTAGAGCGACTGCACAGCATGTGGATTGAACATTGGCTCGAGTGGACATACCATGTGCTGTGGTATGCAGTGATATGCTGTACGGTACGTCGGTACTGCACTTCTATGTACTACATGGCATCAAGGCATTCTAAACGTGCATACATTACACATATGCACACTGCACGGCCAACCGGGAATCAAGCTGCATGGCTCCATGTGCGCCTCTTTCTGACCCACCCACCTGAGCGTACTGGCGGATGGTGAGCGTGTAGCCGTACAGGAAGCCGCACACGAGCGTATTGGCGCTCGCCTCCTTGGCGAGGCTGCGGCTGAGCTCGCCCAGCAGCTCCGCCTCGGCGCTCATGCGCATGTCGCCGGCGGAGGATGACGACTCCAGGGGCAGCGCCTGGTAGCTCAGCAGCTGGTGCGGGCGCGAGAAGGCGCTGCCCGACATGACCGCCCCCGCGGCGGCCATGGCCTCCGCCACCACGTCGCCGCCGGACGCCAGCCGCGCCTGCATCTGCCTGCGCTCCGAAACCAGGTCCTGCAGGGTGGGGCGGCAGGGCGCGTGGTGTGAATGTAATGCAGTGCATGAAGCAGCAGCGATGCGCATGGCTAGCATGGCCAGCATGGCATGATTGTGTGTGTCCGAACCAAGGGTGTCACGTGCTTGTGTTGGTTTGAGAGCTGCGCGGTACTACAATCTGCAGTTGAGCATGCCATGACTACTGCATGCAGCACATGTGCCACTCAAGGTGCGAACGAAGGCTGCTTGCCCATGAGCATGCGTATGCAGCGCAATTTTGAGCATGTGATTGCTCGACGCCGCGTGGCATGCGTAATGCATTCCAACACGCAATCCTAAACACGCTAATCGGGCTGCAAATCAGTTCTCACCTGCATAGCTTTCACAAACACCCTGTGCACCTCTATGAGGTCTCGCTTCTGTGCATCAGTTAAGTTAACGATCGGCAGCAAGCGCGCCCTGCAAACCAACATGCCCAAAGCAAGCAAGTCAACATTTTCCGACAAATTGCGGGGAGTGACGGCTGCGCTCGTGCAGTGTGTGTCAGCAGGAACTGCAAAGGCCACGGTGCCATAGGAGCATAACAACTCACGCACCAGTGGTCCGGCGGGGGATGCTCTGCCACCTCTGTGTCGAGTCGTGTGCTCAGCAGCTGGAGAACAGACAGCGCATCGGAAAGCATGAGCATAGTCAAGGCAGGTGTTGGTAAAGGACTTAAACTCCCACAGGAGCTAACGACAGTCCACACCCCCAGGTGCGTGGTCAGGTGGTAGTAGAGGTGGGCCGTGAATGACCAGTAAGCGACACTCAAACAAAAGGCCTCACCTGAAGGAGGAGCTTGTAGTTGAAGAGTGACAGACCTCTCTGCAAGAGCGAGGCACCTGCGCACAGGTCACGCAGTTGGGCCTCGAGCGCTGCAGGGTCGTCCTGCGGATGCAGCTGGTCGAGTACCAGCAAGCAAGACGACGCCTCCCTGACAAAGCTGCGTAGCAACAAGTAATTGCCGATGACTGCAGTGTTTCAGTTTGTGTGTGGTGCGGTTGCATGTGTTGGAAAAGTAACAAATGCGTTTCCAGAGCACCTCGCCTTGGTCACACTCACAGCTTCCACTTCCGCACGACCTGTGTACGCGTCATCCGCTCAATTGAAGGACCATCCAGGCCTTCAACAGCAGCAGAACGCTGCTCCAGCGTCAGCGCACGAACTAGGGGACAGTTGATGCCGCTCTCAGCAGGGGCATCCCAGACGGGCCGAGGCAGTGGCAGCTGCGAGGTGAGCTCTGTGCCTTCCATCACCAGAACATGCTTGGTGCGCAAGTGAACTATCTTCTCCAAGAGTTTTTGTTTGTACCTCAGCGCCTGCATCGCCAGTTCACAGGCCGGTTCAATCCACACCCACTTCCACAACCCAGGTCCAAAACTCAAAACGACTTCCAGCTTACCTCATTCTCTCTTTGCAGGTTGCTAAGCTCGTCCTTGGTTTGCCTCAGCCGCGCTGTCAGCTCCGCAATAGCGTGCCGCGGCCTGCGTCGATTTCGCCGCGTGGGGTCGCGACGCCCTGCGCCTTGCAGGCCCTGAGCGCCAGTGTTGCTGCCGGTCAAAGCTGCGTCATCCTGGTCTATCTCTGGTCCGAGCTCTGCCAGGTAGGCAATTTCATCTGCTGCTGCCTGACCTGACAAGTCAGAGAAGTCGCTGTCAGCGAAAAGCGACCCCACAAGAGAGCCTGACGACATTTCACTTTCCTTGCAGCACAACAAACTTGTATGGGTGGATATCAACCGTGGACACCGACTGTGCTTTGAGTAAAGCAGGACGGGTGGATCCTGCATGGACTAACCATGCCTTGACCAACATCCCCAGCCACATTCAACCGCAGGGGATGGGCGCACCAGGTCCGGGCGGTGTCCCCATCCTGTGCCTCACCTGCTACAACTGCCTATCATATCCCCTTCATGTCAAGGAAAGGAGCGAGCCTCACGCACTATGGCACGCACTTCGTTCCGCACACCCCCGCCACCGCCCCCGTCCCCTCCGCTTCTCCGTCCTGGACGCCCGCACTCCTGGGATATACAGTCAGTGTTATGGAAACCCCACCATTCCCTGCCCTCTTTGCACTCACCGATTCCCACACCCATTCATGTGCTTGCACACGTGAACACTCCTGATGCCTGTGCAGCGTTCGGCTCGCTCGTACTGCACCAACCTGCGCTTGCACCGTTACGCTGGCCCAACCAACCACCGCGTTGCTATCGCCACCCAAGCACACAGAGCTGTACTAACACCTGACGGTGCACAGGCGGCACGATTGCCCTTGGGTGTTGGCTTGTTGAGCGTCCTATGTATAGCTAGTGTTTCAAGGTGTGAGTTGTCGCATGGACCTTCCAGCGCCAGTACCAAGGAAGTGTGTCACACACGCAGTACACAGACAATACAGTACAATACGATAGCATATGATACAATAGGATGCGCAATGGGTGACTAGATGCACCGCATGGCCCTGCCATCACCTGCTTGCTGTATATGGGTTTGTGCATGGCTGCGCTGGTCACCGCCGCCATGCGGCTGCACCAGCGCGCCCGCTGTGCGTGTTGCAGCCTGAGAGATGCACCCACCAGGACGATCAGGCAAATGCAAGGACTGTCACTGCGTGACTTGCTGGCGCACGTGCATACGCATGTGTGTGCGCAAGCTCATCAGCATGGCAGGAGGAGCCGGGTGCATGCTGGTAGCGCAGCAGGCACGGCTGGGCGGCCGCCTTGCAAGCAGTAGTGCAGGGGGGCTGCACGTGTGCCTGCTTGTACAGCCATGCATACGCCGCACATTGCCACCGCCTGCTGCTTACAAGGGCATGTTCTTAGCAACGAATGGCTTGATTCCGGCCCTCGTTGGGCAAGTATACGTGCGCTGGAAAACGTTATCGTTAAACGTTTCTGATGTGTTTCACATTGTCAACGGGTTCAACTCGGAACAGATTGTGCGCACAGTTGAGCCTCAACAGTCAGTTCTATAAGGTGGGCGGCGGGCATTAAAAGTGGGCTGTCGCATGCTGGCCTCCAGGCAGTATGGTCCGGAAGGAATGGGTGTGCGGCGGTGCCGCACATGCGTCTCCACTACATACGCGGTACACATACGCACCCCCCACCACTGGCAGGCACCCGCGCCAATCAGCCCAACCGATTCAGGCAATGTCCATCCCCCACGGCACATGCACTCGCACAGCCACAGCAAACAACCCACCTGGCAAGTGCAAGTCCAGACGCTCGGTCGCTGGCGTGCATGTGCACTTGTGCAGCACCCTGTTCAGGCTCCAGCGGTCGAGGACTTGCATGGAAAACCAGGGATGCTCAAGGCGAACGAGACACAGCCAAATGTGCAAGGCCCCAGACTGGCGTGCACCGCAGAACGCGGATGGATGCAAGCCAATCGGCTCAGGTGCGCCAGCGTACCGCACACAATGTCAAGGGAGCATGACAGGGATGTAACCTAAACAGGACATGAATTGCTGCTCACACTTCGGCTGCCAAGTACTGCATGCATGTGCCAGCTCCTCAACCTCTGGGTCCTGCTGGGTGAACTCCCATGGGGACGGCCATGGTGCAACTCCAGCTCACCGCTGTGTGCATCTGCATGTCAGCCTGCGCATGTCAATGAATCTGCTGGCCGTGACACCCCCCTACCTCCTTGCCTCTGGCCTCATGGTAGAGCAATGTATTTCATGCGCCCCGTTCCTCAATGTTTACGCAGTGTGCACGTAGTACATGCCCGCCGCCCTGCGTACGCACTTCACTGAACTTTACTCTGGAATGCGCCCTGTGTGGCCAGTATGCTTTACTTGACTTCACTCTGGCTTGTCTGGCTTGGTCCGTTTGAAGCGTGCTGCTGCTCCTTGGCGGCTAGTATGGGGCTGCAGCCAGCATCCCTGCCTGTGCGCCAACCGAGGTGCTTGGCAGCGGGTCCAGTGGCCAGCGCCTGCGACTCTTCCTTTGAAAGCTGTATTTCATGCAGTTGACAGCCACCACCATAGAATGTATTTGTTATGCTGTGTCTCATCAGCTTGCGGTTGTAAAGCCGCAGGTGGGAACAAATCAGCACGCGGCTTAACGAAACACAGTGAGACACCGGCGGGGAGAGCAGTATGACACAACGTCCTGGTGCCTGGCAAATAGTCGCGGTGCCTGCATACTTGTGCCCAAGGCCCAACTGGTTTAAACCGACCACACGGCAACGCGTCGTTGCTTGCTTGGCATCAACCACCCTCACGCTAATCTATTGTGTGTAGCACATACGCCACAAGAACAAGGACACAAATGCCAACATGTCTGCCTGATTCTGTGCGCACTGCTCAACACGGTCATTGGTCGTCGGCCGCTTCAGGCACCGTGTGTCCTGCTCACCCTGTTGGCAGAGTGTCGCAATAAAACTGCACCCCTCAACCTGTACAGTCGCCACACTGGCCTCGCGTTTGTGCGCATCGCGTCAGGTGTCGATCACGGCCTTTCACTGCAGGATGATGCGATGGGCGCAGCCGGGACACTTGAAAACCACTTTTACCCGTACCTTTTCATTTTGTCAAGGACCTGCAGCATATAGACATCCCAACCATCGCTTTGCTACGGCACGCTTTCACGGCGCGTGTCTCAGGTAGTTACACCTTACAGCTTTGAAGACGAGTAGAGCAGTCGCACCTGTTCGCACCAGAAACGTCAAAGGGTGGTGGGACTCTTGACGAAAATGCTAGTGTTGCGCTGGCTTCTCTTCGTGGTGTGGCTGCGCGCCCAAGGTAAGGCGAACATGCTACCTGAACACATGCCTTTCCGTTTGCTTCACTGCCCTCCTGCGCACGACCACCACTTCCCCTGTTGCTGTTGAACAGTTCAAGCTAACGGCGACCCGTCGAGAGGCCGTGCGCTGTTGGCACTTGGTGAGTTGCAACTGTGCTATCATGCATATATGTGCGATAGGCTCAACCACCAACAGCATACAAGCTGCTGTGGTGCTTGCTGATGGCAGGGGCTACTACGCGCGTCCCGACTTTCGTTTAATTGAGGGCATCCAAAATTGCCTCGCACGGGTTTGCACTGGGTCTCGCGTTGTTGCTTGGTGCAGACCAACCGCAAGTTGCGCTCGTCCGGGGCGTAACTGGGTCATGGCGGGGAACGACGCGCAGCAAGCAAAACCCAGCCGCGGAGCGTTGCTCAGAGCTCGTCGTCACCGCCGCAACAGTCACACAGGTGAGTCAGCAAGACGTTTGCCCTACTGCAGTGTGCAAAGCACCACGACGGGCTTGCCAGAAGCGCAGGTACGGCGACGGCCTTGCGCACCCAGCTGCTATCATCAAATCCTGCCCGCCGGCGGTGACGTGAAATTGGTGATGGCACCTCCGTGCAAGTCCTGAGGACATGTTCAGTTTGTACGCACAGGTGCATTATGTCCTCACTCCTCCGTTGTACTACAGCCTCATCCCCGCTTTCATTGTGTAACATTTGGTCTGACACTCCCTACTGGCGGCGCTGCAGACGTGGCACCGAGGAGCCGCCTGCAACAAACCCGAGACGACCATAGCGTGGCAGTGGGGCATCAACGTCCGCTGCACCTACACAGAGAAAACAGCCTACAGCACGAGCCTGTTCCAGCTGCGCGTGTCGGAGGTCAACGGGACCCGGGAGGGCTGTTTCTTCGCCAAGCGCTCTGGCGATAAGCTGAGCGTGGCCTGGAGCCTGCTGTCCTCAAATGGCATAAGCACGTGCCCGGAGGCCACAAACCTCACCCTGGCGAGCAACCTGGTGAGCGCGGTGGACGCGTTGGAGTTGGTGGCGGGCGGCAGCACCGCCGTGCAAGGCGTGGGGAAGGACCGCTGCGACGTCTGGCGCGGCTTCGTCGGCGACACGCCCACCTGCTTCCACTACGAGTACCTCGGGCTAGGCAGTACGGACTGCTGCTGCAAGTGCAACACCCGTTGTGACTACGGCCCGGGGTACGACGGCCTGTACCGCTTGCTCGGCTGCGCCAGCGATAGCATCACGAACCAAAAGGAGTGCGCCATCGCGGCCGCTATTGCGGCTGGCACTGACCCTGCGGCAGCTGGCGGCAGCATCAACAGCGGTGCACCGGGCGCTGGCGGCGGCAACAACAGCCGCAACGGTAACAACACCAACACCGCCGGCGGCGGCGGCGCATGGGCCACCGCTGCCGCTGCCCCCGGGGTGTTGCTGTTGGCGGCGCTGGTAGCTCTCGTCGGCATGCACGTCTAACCCTCACATGTATAACGCTACAGCACCCTCATGCTGCATGCTGCTTCAGGCCGAGCGCATCAGCGGTGCGCACCTGCATCTGCATACACAACGTGCCTTGCAGCATGCATGCATGCGTACGCACATCCCAAGTGCACATCCGAAGGCTAAGGCCCCGGGCAGATGCATGCAGGATGACAGCACGCATGCCGGCTGTCGCAACGTGTCACGGGACCGATACAGTTTGGGCTTCCGCCGCATGCGTTGCGCATGCGAGTTAAATGTATAGGTGCGCGACTACGCGGTGTGCATTGCGTGTGCCTTGCAGTAATTTGTTTTCGGGGCAGACACATACCGGTATACACGTGAACAGTATGCTGGACGCAATCAATTAGGTGTGCCGGCCTGTTTTGGGGTGCAAAATGTGCAATCAGGCCACACACCCGATGCAGTGTGTGCGGGGTGGGTATGCCTTGGGCGCTGGTGCGCATGGCGCGGATGTTTTCTTGTGTTTTGTGAAGATGGGCAGACAGGTGGGCCTGCAACAAACACTAGTCAATTGTGCTGTTGGCTGACCTGAGGAGGGAGGACCTCTGGATCCTGCCTACCGTAATGCGCTGCATATTCCGCTTCAGTTGTTTGGCTTACATACTGCGTACATAGCACATACAACACGCTTTAGCCACTAGCATATATATAGGGTATGATACTCACAAGATGAGCGCAGTAGCCCCCCATACATATGAGCTGGCATGCAGACCACCTCTGCACCGACACCAAGCGGGCCCGTGGGCAATTGTACCTGCAGCACACTGCATGGTGATGGAACCATACCACATAATTGGCTGATCATGCGTGAGTCACATGGGGAAGCCAGGATCAGGTCACTTGATTAAAACTGGGTCAAGAGCCGGCTTCATGTGCCAGGGTGAGTGAGGGTGAGGAGGGGTAGTGTTATGCCGTCAGAAACCGTGTGCTGCACTGCTGCGCTTGCAAGTTGTTGCAGTTTGCACATAATCCGGTACAACTGGCGCAGCCAAAGCTGTGACCCACAGCAATGAACCATGTGAACCATGCGCATGGTTAATAGCTTGCATGCGTGAACCCAGTGATACCCTTGATGTGTCTTTGATTCGGGAGTTGTGCGCGTTGTCAGAATACAATCCAGTACCGTCCCCACCCCGCTCCCGTATTATCAGCGATTACCAGCATTTGCCGCCATTCGGCACCATTGGCGCCCTGCTAACATGCAACGGGTACCCATGTTTGCGTGCATGTGCCTACCATCGGCTGTACATACACGTCAGGGGTCTGCGCAGGGGAGCGTTTTGCGGGGCAGGGCAAACATGTGTGCGTGTGACGGATCGCCAAACGCCGGGTTGGGCGCGGTTTCGATCAGGCGCTGCGCCGCTTGGCTGCTTGGCTGGTTGTGGTCAGGGCGGGGTGAGGGGGGCTTTGGGATTACCTGGTCAGGCCTTGTGACGCTGTGTCCGATAAATCCTGGTGAACGCTTTGATGGGCAGCGTATCTGGACCTGAGTGCCAGTGCGCCAGCTCACACCATATCCTTGAGCGAAGGACCTTTTGTCATCCACCAACACTCGCTTGCTGCGCTTTCTGCACGCGCCAAACTGCGCGCGCCAAAGTTTACCGGAATTGTCGTTGTTGAGCTCGGTGTGGTCATTGGTGCACCCACGCTCAGGCCCATCATGTGCACGCCGAGGATGCGCTGTCCATGCAATATGTGCTGGCGAATGCTGTTAAACAGCGGTACAATCCATACCACAGCCGATCTTGGCAAGTCAGAAGAGGTGTTCAGGCATGCACTGTGCGGCCACAATGCGGTGTAAAATCCTGCCACGCCACCAGTGCCGCCACAAACCTGTCCTGCAGCTATCAGCCGCAACTCACATTGGCACAAGCAGGAACAATTCGCAGGGCGGTGCTTGAGCATGCTGCGCTACCTCCCGCCTGCCACCCATCTCAGCCAGCGGCGAACGGTCCTCGCCATTCCCCACGTTTCCCCCCAGCCAGGCGGGCGCACGTGAAACAGGCCTGGCAGCTGTGCCGCAACACACGCCTTCACACCAACAGCTGCCATGCGGTCCCTCCGTCACGTTACAGGCTCACCATGGGCAGAGGCATCAAAGCCAATCATCCCCACCGACGCAAGCACCCATGCAGCACAGTAAACGCCATTCCATTCCACGTGGTTCACACGGCGGGGCGAAGGCAGTGGCTGGCATCGACCAGCAAGCTGCGCAACAGCCTCATCAGATGCAGCACGGGCACGCTGTGGAGTTCCATGGGTCAGACGTGGCACATACAAGTACCAGCAGGGCCGAGCCAGGGTGGGACACGCAGGACAAGGCACGATATGGTCAATGCATCAGCCCCTCACACTTGAATGCACTTGCGACGGCTACAAGTCTACAACCCAACCTGCTGCTGAAGGCGTGTAACGGGCATTCAGGGTGCGCCGCTTGCAGCATGGTAACGTCAGCTAGGAGCCTGAATATGAGGTCGCACTCACTAAGCTGCAGGCCTGACTCCCTGCAGCTGTGCTGCTGGTAAACGGTGCAGGTGTGCACC
>BDDA01000219.1:11758-23666 GCA_001662385.1 Chlamydomonas asymmetrica | reverse complement strand
GCCCCCCTGCCCCCCCCCCCCCCGCCAGTTTCTTCACGTGCCCTCTATGGGGTGCTGCGGGGGCAGCATCAGGGGGGCAGGAGCATCGGGAACCATAGGCGCACCAAACGGGTGGCATGACACACACAACCAGGACGAAGGGGCACGGCCAAATCGACCGGGCAAAAAGGAGCGGCCAATAAGCAGCTGCAGGAGGACGGCTAGGCACCGGCCAAAGGTGCACATTGATGTGCACACAGTAGGGGCTGCCGAGTAGATGGGAAGGCAGCTGCGGTGCGTACAGATACGGTATGTGTTGGGCATACCGTGTGGCATATCGTAAATATATATAGATAGACAATGGGGCATAAAGGGAGTAGTCAGCCTCACAAGCAACTTTGGACAACCCATGAGGCCGGTATATATATGCGCGTATATTTACGATGCGATTTAACCAAGTGATGTTTGCAAGTGTTGGCAAATAACACGAACGAGTGCTGGCCTCAGACGTGTGAGGTGGAGAGCCAGCCACTGTCAAAGCACAGTACGTAAAAAAGAGTGAAGGAATCGAGCCGCATCAGGAGTTATGGGCTCAGGGGCCCCTTAGAAAACACCTAAATGACGCCAAGCCACCTAAACCGAACGTGGCAGCCCAACATTGTCAGCTCTGCATGCCTGACCTACATCAGAGCTCGATCACCCACATCGAACGCGCTGGCCCATGTGTAAGCGCCCTGACCCAAATCAAGCTCGGGACTTGGGCGTGGCAGGTTTCTACCGGTCATGGTCAGAGTCGCAGAGTAAAAGTCACAGAGTTAGGTGTAGCTGTTGGGGGAGACACTCAGGCCCACCACTGCCGCATGCAAGCGGGGAAAGCCAGAACCTAAAAGCAAGTGCGTGTTCAATGCAGGCAGTGCAGCAAACAGAAGGCGCTCACGCAAGCGCGAATGGTGGTTGGGTGGGCTGTTAGGTTCACATCATGGGGGAGCAATCCAGCAATTCCAGCAGGCCTTGGATGCTGAAGCGGGGTTCATGCATCATATGCAAGTACTGTAGTACGGTACAGGGGCTCAGTGCCAGCCAACAGCCTTGTACAGCCCTGGTGCCAGCGGCCTGATGCCAGTGCATATGCAGCCGATACTGCAGCAGTCAAACAGGCTGACGCGCTGAACACATACATGGATCGTGCATCCATGCAGCATGTGCACGGGCACCAGCTCTGACCACAGCAGCAACACACAGCCACGGTTGCACAGAACGCACACGCAAAACACACACGCACCAAAAGCAAGGGCTGCACTGCGAAACACGAGCACAACACGAACCTCGGCGCGGCCGCACACAGTCGGTGCAGCGTGGCACCCCGTAGCTGTGTCACTGCAGAAACGCGACAGCCGCGGCGGCAATCGTTAGCACACGACAACTTTGACCCCTTTGACGGCGTCCCATGATGCAGGCCCGTGCATTGCTAGGCCCTCTCCAAACTGTGTTCACTGTACGCTGTGATGGTGGACAGAGGCAAAAACTCAGAAACTTGGCAGCCCCGCTCAGTCAGGGTACCACAGTGCCGTCATTGGGGCAGGGCTCCGCAAAATGCATGCACGCGAAAGGAACTGGATCCACAGTGTTTAGCGGACAATCGTCGCGCAAAGGCCACCAGCGAAAACGGGCATAAAGGGCGGCTGCCAACAGGCGCCTCAAACGCCGGGCTGCCGGCTGCGGTTCAACATCAACGGATGAGCGGTTGAAGCGTTTTTGCCGGAGTGGATGGTGCCAGTAATTGTAAGTAGCTATCATATGACGTTGAGCCTGCCAAAGGGGGTAGGAAAAGGGGGCATTACGGTAGAGTACGGTATTGTACAGAACGTCGTAATGGTGTAATTTGCCTTGCCACCGTTCAACTGCAGGTTCAACGGCCAGGCCATGCATAATCGTATTCTCTCTCGTGGTGGTATGATTCTTCCGCAATCGTGAGTCTTCATGCAATGATCTCCTTTTTCAAAGCGGGCGCGGGCGTCGCTGCACGCATTTGTTCATCATGCGCGGATCAGGCGTGAACGGAACGCAGGCATTCAATGCCTGTGCGCATGGGATCAGGGGTGCTTAGCAGGCAGGGATACTCAGAGAGGGAGGCTGGTGTTGTTAAGAAACCAGACTACCATGCATGAGCAATACACATGTTCTTGTGTGCAGTTATGCTACGGGCAAAATGCACCGCATTGGACACCTCGCAAGGATGGCTCGCCCACCTCTGCAGGGCATCAGGCACACAGGCGCATTCGTACAGGCGCGCCAGGGCGTGGCCCAGTGGATACATTGCGCGCCAAACCCAACCGCAGACGCTTGCCAGGTGACATCCAAGCGGCTGTCTGTGTTGGCGGCGCGTGCAGCGTGCTGGGTGGCAGTGGCGGCCAGCAGCACCGGCGGCACCGCGCGCGCTGCTGCCTGCTCTACAGGAGCAGTGGACCGTGCAGCGACGCCTGCTGTGCACTCCAGGGTTGTACAGGATCGCTGGCTATTTGTAATTGTACACGATCGGGGCGAGTGGGAGATTGCACCGCAGCAAGCGGGAAGGAAGTTGCAGCGCAGTCAGCCTCCTGAGATATGGCATCGCTGCGCCTTCATTGCAGCCTCTGCGCCATGCGCCACACCCATTCAACGTGGTCGTCCTCGCCTCCTGCCCGCCTGCGCCCCGGCTTCACAGTCAGCATGCTGATGCACGCACGAGGCAGGGGGAGGGCGGCAGGAGGTCCGTCGCTGCAGCCACCAGCGGCATGCTTCCACGCCGCAACCCTGTGCCATGCGGGCAGCGCGTCACCACGCTGTGTCGCAGCCACGCGTGTTCACATGCCCAACCTGCGTGTTGCCGCTGTACCGCCGTACCGTTGTTCCAGCCCGCAGTACATCACTACACGGGGGTGGCCTCCGCTAGCCGTGGCTGCCACCAGTACATCCGCGCAGAAGCACACACACACACACGCGCAATTGCGAGTCTGCACGCGGATGTGAGCACGCGGGGCGGTCGCAGGCCTGTGGCGTGCATGCGCAGCACGCCCCGCCTGAGGCCCGCCACCGCCTGAGCGCTCAGGCGGTGGCCATCGGCGCGCTCAGGCGCTGGTGCGCAGGGCGGTGGCCGGGGCGGCTGCCACCAGCGGCGACGGCACGACGAGCGACACCGACGGCTGCAGCACGCTGCTGGTGACGCAGGCGCTGCAGCCGGCGCTGGCGGCCGCGGCGCTGGCTTGTGCCGCGAGGCAGGAGATGATCGCGATGGAGTCCGGCACGAAGGGGTAGCTGTGCACGCAGAGCTGCACACAGCCACACACACACGCGCGGGGGGTACAGGCGCACACGCAACACACACACACACACATTGACACATATGCGTGCGCTCAACTTGCCCTGTTTGTCGGGCTGGCTGGCTCAAACTTCCTTGCTGCTCTGACTCACGGACACAAATGTGACAGCGGATGAACAATGACCCAGCAGTGCACACCGCAGAAAGCAGTGTCATGGCATTACTGCACGGGTTTCAAGGTAGCTCCTTGCATATGCCCACCAACCCTTTACGCAGCAGAACAGTGGCAGCCAAGGAGAAGCGTCCTCCATACAACGTGCTGGCCCAGCCGGACCCACCTGCGCGTACTGGCGGATGGTGAGCGTGCAGCCGTTGAGGAACCCGCAGATGAGCGTGCTGGCGGATGCTTCCTTGGCCAGGCTGCGGCTGAGCGCGTCGATCACCTCGGCCTCGGCGCACATCCGCAAGTCGCCCGCAGCGGATGACATCGCGAGCGGCTCTATTTGGTAGTTCAGCAGCTGGTGGCGCGACGAGAAGGAGGCCCCGTGCATTTCCGAGGCAGCTGCGGCCATGGCCTGCGCTGCAGCGGCGCTGCCCGAAGCAAGTCGTTGCTGCAGCACTCTTCGCTCAGCAGCGAGCTCCTGTCAAACGGAGAGAGGGGGCAGTTGTCGCAGAAGCATAAACTAAATGGGCTGTGAAGCAAGGCGCACCACAACCTCTGCACAGTCCTTCACGTAGCTCGCCCGCGTACAAACACGCTGTGGTCCTGGACAGTAGCGCACGGAATCAGGTTTCAAACACCCAGGCAGTGGCCCCCTGAGCGCTGCCAGAGTGCGACAAAGTCGTCCTCACGCACTTGTACATGATGCTGACCTGCATGGTCCTCGAGAACACGCCGTGTACTTCCAGCAGGTCCCGTTGCTGCGCCGCGGTGAGGTTGATGATGGGCAGCACACGTACCCAGTGCTCAGCAGGCGCACTCTCTGGCATCTCGGTATCAAGACGAGTGCTGAGCAGCTGCGTTGGCAACATTTTGAACAGGTGGTAGCGACCAGTAAGCAAGCAAGACTTGAAGCAAAGCACAGCACGCACAGCACGACCCAACCGCTTTTGCAGGGCATGGCGGCAGTGGAATCTCAAGTGCTAGGTTTGCAACACCACCTGAAGCAAGAGCTTGTAGTTGAAGCAGGCAACACCACGGAGCAAGAGGCTAGAGGTAGCACACAGCAGCTTGAGCTGAGCAGCTGCGGTTGCATCATCGGAGTCCGCTTCCAGGGCGAGAAGACAGAGCGAAGCATCAGTCAAAAACCTGCCAAGAGGAATAAGAAGACAAACGCAGCGGTGAGCCTTTAGGCAGTTGGGCAAGGAGCCTTGAGCGTAGGCTGTGTTTCAAAAAATTAACACGCACAAGCTGCTGATACTGCTCGCAAAGCTTACCGTTTCCACTTCCTGACAAGCTCCAGCCTGCCCAGACGCGCAATTGAGGCCCTGTCGTTGCCTTCGAAAGCTGCACTCAGCTGTTCGGGCTTCAGCGTGCAAAGCGTGAGCAGAGGAACCTATGGGTGCGTTTGCAGACAAAACTCAACAAGGTTGGTGGAGATCTTGAAAGCAACAGAGCAGCAGCTGCAATTTGTGCAGGGTTGTTGTCACTCACATCAAGGCTCGAGCTCGATGCAACACCAAACCACCTCGGCAGAGGGACCTGAGAGGTGTTCTCGGTCCCCTGAAGCACCTGGACGTGCTTTGTGCGCAGATGTACCATCTTCTCGAGTAACTGATGTTTGTAGCGGAGATCTACAAAGCAGGATGCAGGACAGAAACAGCAAAGTGCTCCAGTGGATTGCCAGACTGGGTTACACGGACGGCGTCAACGCAATTTGATTCAAGAAACTGCACACCCACCCTCATTCTCCTTGCTGAGAACGCTAAAAGCCTGCTTGGTGTGGCTCAACCGCGCCTCCAGCTCAGCCAGAACGTGTTGACTGCGTCTCCGCTTGGCTCGCGTGTTTGGTACACGCACAACCGCTGCTGGTGTCGGGATTGTAGTGGCTTGTGCAGTAGTGCAGGCAGTCCCAGCGCTTGTGGGCAGCTCCGTACTGAACTCACGCAGCAAACCGAAATCAAGCGTTTCAGCAAAAGAGAATTCTGGGACGTCCTGGAAGAGGCCACTCAGCGGGCTGCTTGGTGGCGATTCCAACGACATGCTGTCACAGCCTTTCAGCCTAACGGTGGCAGCAGCTGCAAAGGACAACAGCCTGACTGATCTCAACGGCTTTGTATCAACACCCTGTCTCGTGGTGGGATGTGACATGCAAGCGTGAATTCCAGGCAGAAGATGCTCGCTCAAAAGCCAACTATGCTTTTGCTTTGGATAATGGGGTGCTCCAATGTTGAATAAATGCGTCTGTGCTACATATGAGTGGCCTGGCTCCAGCCGACGCTCCGCACCTTCGTGACTGACCCCAGCAAGGCGCCGACCTTCAGTGTTCAGCCCGCCCCGCAGCAGCTGAGGTTACCTTCAAAACGACGAGCAGTCCGCTCCAACGCTGTAGGACTCACACCCCATGCTCAAGCTTGCCCTGTGCTCCTGACCCACAACACTATGGAGGCTCAAGTGCTTCACGCCAGAATTTCTCGGGATTTGATGCCAGTTTTGAGCAGTGCGAGTTTCGTTGCACCCAGGCACCAGTCTAGTAGAGAGGCATATGATCAGGCGTTGGAAAACAATTGTATTGGGCACCCAGGGTGCTTTCATCCTGAGCCTGTTGGGCAGTCACCACGCTTGCGCGTGCGCGTCACAGAAACGCAAGACAAAAGCGTCGGCCAGCACGATATCCCAATGTACAGGCAGGTCTTTTGAGTTAACGGGAACAAGCAATAGTATTGTGCAGGTGTTCACCAGTCTGTCCAGTCACTGGCAACTGCACACGGATGTGATGAAACCGGGGTGCATGCACTCCGGAGAGGTGGACGCCTTTCGAACCCTCAGTAAATCAACACGACTTGCGGGTACTGGGGGACCTCCGCAATTTAATGGCAACGCCCATTTTTCACGTGATTGCCTCCACAAGCTGTGTGCAGCATGCGCCCCAGCCAGATGAGCATCGCATGCATATAGCAGCTCCAGGAACATGCACCCGTCAAAGTCAATCTCCCGAGGCGCCTTGCGTGCATGCAGTTTATGTGGTTAAATGTTCATGACGCATCCGTCCAACAACGCTTGCGCACATATGGGTGCCAGCGAGCGCCGCTCAAAGGCTCCTCGCAGCGCCTCCAACAACACCGTGCACAAATGCTCGCTTATGTGGGCCCTGGGGAGAGTGGGAGGGGCGCTAGTGAGCCACGGTGCACTCCCTGCCTACTGCGGCAAGCGTGCACAGCAGGCTCATCCCATATTGTTGAACATGCGTCGTTCATACAGCTCCCCAGCATCTATCCCAAGTGCGTGTCAATGCCATTCGAGAACCTTGCGGGGACGCCTTTGCCACACAAAACCCTACGCAATACATACGTTGGCCAGGGGTGTATTGGTGGGTGGGTGGTTAACAGACGCGAGACACGCCACAGTGCACACAGTGCTGCCGGCTTGCGTCGCGTGGTGAGTTCACACCCGCTCGGACTATGCCTGGAGAGAGCCATACAAAGTGTGCACGCATCGCCGGCTGTGCACCTGGCATAACTGGCAGCGGCCGACACCACTGCGCCACATGCTTAAGAACCCAGGTGGACCGTGCAAAAGTGTGTGCACCTCTCTGTATGTATTTCCTGCACACAGTACAGCATGAGCCACAGCACGAGCTGGGGCCAGGTTCGGTGCCCTTTGCAGCCGTTGCCCACATTTCCATCTTCCGCCACTCCGGCGCTCCCGCCTTGCCCCAGTACATGGCTAACCCCCAGTACATGCATTCACGTCATCACGCACCCACCCCTAGCACCCAAACCATCACCACGCGTGCGCCGCACACTCTGGGGCACACACCCAAAGCCACCGCACCCCACCCGCTGGTCTGCCACGGACTGATGCATGAAAACGTGCGTCCCACAGTCAATGCCCCAGCACATGTCACTGCCCATGCACGTGCTCGTGACGGAACGCAGCGGGGGCAGCCTGTGTATGCGAAGCCGCGTTCAGCAACCACAACAGCAGCCTCTGGCAGGCGCTTACTTGGCCCTACTACTAGCACTATTTCCCTTCATCCTCGGCGCACGCTTGTGAGCCAGCGGGTGTGGTGCTGCCTGGACGACAGCGACACTGTGCGTGGCCGCGGGAGGCACAGTCTATCTGGCACTGTAGAAGGCGTATGCCAGCCGTTTACCAAGTCACCCAACACTATACACTATTCGCTTCGGACAAGTGCGCCTCAAGTGAGACAGGTCTGGTCTCAGAAAGGTTCAAATGTTGCCTGTACTGACGGAAAGATGGAAAGCATTATATAAGGCACCTACAGTGGAACAGCCATTGATCATGCACACGATGAATCGACTTCTGAGTTCTGGAAATGCTCCGATAATGCTGTAGTGTATGATGATTCCACATGTTACTGTGACTCACACGGACGGCCTTCGGCAAGTGGCTTCAACATCCAGCATCCAACATCACTGCTCATCATTGCCTTAGCCAGGCTGCATATAAAGCGGAGCAAGTTCAGCTGTTTTGGCTCGCACTAGCTTGGGTGTCCGAGTGTTCACCTTGAAACGCACTACTGAAAGTGTGGCGTCCGTTGTGCACCAGTTGTACACGTCTCACCTGAGGCTAAGGACCTCGCTAGGGCCTGGTTGCTATGTCTTCCTCCTCCGACTGTAGCCTGGAGGGCCTTATTGCGGACCTAGCTCAGGCTGCTTATCAGCATGGCTCCGTGGACAGCGGTGAGGCAGGCAAGCGTAAGGACCGCCCGCGTGCGATGACGCTGCCGGAGCTAGAGGAGCAGCTGGAGGCATTGACTGCCCTGATGGCTCAGCTGAGTCGTGATAACGAGGCAAGAATCTACCCCCTTTGGTGGTGCCTGGGGCTGGGCGTTACGAAAGGGGGCGTGTGCACTCGCCTTGCATTCCCGCACCACCCGCGCACGACCTCTTACTGGCTTTGCCCTCTGCAGGGTCTCAAGGCCAGGCACTCGACTCTTGAGAGGCTTGTGCACATGAGGACCAAGCAGGTGCAAATGCTTCAGGGCGATGAGCAGACCTCTCAGGTACGCGAACTGACAAAACCGCCCTTCGTTACTCGACAACAACTGCTGAGATTGGGCTGGTCACCAGGGCGCTATTGAACGATGCCTGCTCCTTGCACACCTGCTAACAGGTGGAGCTGCCTGACCTGGAGCTGACACAGGGAGGGCTCGACTCTCCATTGTGCACCATCACCAACACGGACCCTATGAAGGAAGTCGATACACAGCTGTTCACGAGCATCAGCAAGCAGCAGTTCATGCACACTTGGAAGGTATGTGGCAACCCACCGTGCTGCTCTGGTGTTTGTGTACGTATTTCACACTGCACGGCGTGTGGAAGGCTGAACGTCAACGGCAGCCTACCTTCTGCCCAAGTGCCCCACCACATGAGCTTCATAACGTGTGTGACTGCTTCCTTTGCGTAGCCGTTCCTGTCAAATGCGTCGCTGTGTCTGCTGGCCCTGGAAGATGATCCCACCGATAGCAAGTCGGAGCAAGAGCTGCGCAAGCTGTGCAGCAAGGCTTCCTTCTTTCTCCGTGGTGTGTCATACTTTAACCACAAGCTCCACTCGCAGGTAGATACCTTGCTCTCTCTCACAGCCTTTACCTGGTCGTGTGCATCCTTGCAGGCATCGCACACCGCCAAGCCCACCTGCGGGGCTGTGGGGCTGATACTGGCCCCTGCATCTTGTTGTTGCGTGGATGAAGCAATTTCCTAGCAAGCATCAACACTGCACATGGGCCTATAGTTACCTGTTGCAGCTCTTTACGGTTGACATGTTCTGCTCGTTGGTGACTGGTTTCGGATTGGCGCTGACAAGCTGACTGTATGACCTCGTATGTGGACTGTTCAGCTGCTTGGAACCAACCTGGACACGGAGGAGGCTGAGGTGGCTCCGCCCTCGCACTGGGTAAAGGCCATCGCTGCTATCGACCTTTCGGATGAGCAGCGCCGCAGCATCATCGCGGTGCACCAGCTCTTCAAGTCCAGGGTGCAGGTCCGTGTTGCCTGGCAGATGCGTAGTGTGGGAGCCACTGCGATCCCTGACACTTTTATGAATATATATGTTATGGATTTGCTGAGGCCGGTGGTCACAGCCTTAAACCAAAGTGTATCCCAAAGACGCCAACTGTCGTGTGTGGTACGGTGACGGTTCATCCAGGTTCGAAGCTTCAGTGTGTCTCAGTTTGCCATACACGTGACATAACGAGTTGTACGGGATATTCAGGCTGCTGCATTTGTTTTTCCCGCACCCCGTTCGCCTCCATCAGCCGCCGCGGCACCAAAGCCGTTGCCCCCCCCCCCGCCTCCAGGCCCTACCCCCACGCCCATCTCTAGGGGGGTCTGCACAGCACCCCACCCACCCAGCCACACAATTTTTACCTACCTTGTCACTGAGCTGGCACCCACGTTGAGCTTATTTTGTACCGAGCGGCCAGTGTTCCACTCCGGAACCATGTTTTTACCGCAACTCGTAAAAGTGGGCCCCCGCCCGTCCGCCTGTTCACCTATCTGTTCTTCCCCCGCAGGCGCTGTTCAGCGAGCGGCAGGAGCTGCAGCACAAGCTGGCGGCGGGCAGCATTGAGTCGGTGGAGGCGGGGCGCACCACCATGTCGCGCCGCTTCCCGGCCTACCAGCTCGGCCCCTTCGACGGCGCCTCGGCCGCCGGCGACACGCGCATGTGCGCGGAGCTGGAGGCGGTGGAGCAGCTGGGCAAGAGCCTGGGCAAGGAGTTCGCAGCCAACACCATGGTGCGTGCGTGGGGTGCCATTGAATCAACTATGTGGTAAATGCAGTGTGCAGCCAACGGCAATGTACTGTAAATTAGGGCTAAGAACGCTCAACGACTAGAAGGTGAGCCGCCTTGCCTTGTGTGAGGCTCGCCTCTCGGTTTGCGATGACGGGGGGTACCATGAGATGAGCGCGCGGCGACAGCGGCGGTTGCAGCTTTGGATGAGCGCTTGCGTATGCGTGTGGATGGCTCTGATGACAGTCTGGCATGCTGTGGTCTCCCCACACTGCTTACTGCTGTTACGGAAGGCTGACCTGCCTGGTGTGGTGGTGGGACGTGTTGGTGATGGAATGGGCTTGTGCCAACTGAAGGGCTTGCTGGACATCCATCCATCCATCAACTTATGCAACTTGTGCACGGGTACGTGTGTGTGTGTGTGTGTGCCTGCAGGTGTGTGGCTTCTTCTTCGGCCTCACGCTCACCATCCGCCAGTTTGCCAAGGTGGGTGTGTTGCACAGCATGACGTCCCCAAGCCCTGCCGCTGTGTCTGCCGAAACCATCTCAACGGCGCTCTACGCCAGCTCCTTTGCGAGCCGCGTCGTGCGCAGAGCCATCGCAGGCGCACCGCCTCTGGCCAGTGCATTACCGTCCATTTTCTTGATCATTCCAGTTGCCGGATAATAGGATTGGTCTGCATGCATTCCGAATGCGGGAAAATCATTATTTCACATTCCGAACGGAAGATATTTTTTTCTGGGACGCAATCCGAATAGCAAAAATGCATTCCGAACAGCATTAAGCAATCTCAACTTCCCAGTCTATGCTGCAGGCTATGTCAGTGAGAACGCTGGTCGGTCAGGCTCAGTCGCTTGATGATTGCCATCAGCACGAACCGGTCTCCGGTTGCAAGTTCACGCTCAAAACGCATAGCTTCAACAGTAGGATCCTGTATAAGTTTCAGGATTATGTTGCTGGAATGTTGCTATCCTCAGGGCAAGCGCCCTGGGAACAGCAAAAGTCAGGTTGCTGTCTGTTTGCAGGCAACGACCGAAACCAGTCCGCCCCACGCGGCACGTACAAGTGTGCTGCCTGCAAAATCTACCACAACAGACTTACAAAATGATGCAGGATTCAACTTCAGTCAAATACTGTGCAACTGGGTAAGAACTGAGTTATCCGCTTGTGAATGGCCTAACTGTCGACAATGGGGCGCTTTCCACTGGACAATCACTGCACAGCACGGTGTGCACTGTGGTTCCTGGATGAGATGCACGGGCTTCCTTGCTAACTTGGAGGCGGAAAGAAGCTGCCATTCCAAGTCTGGGTATGGACATTGTGCTGACATCCCTAGGCTCAACTTGGCACCAGGGTCCAGGGCACAGCCAGACCACCCAGGGCCACACAGGAGGCAATGGCGAAGGCGCGAAGCGCCTAGCGATTTTTTTCGGAAAAGGCTCCAATCCGAATTGGTTTTCGAATTGTTTAATGCCAATCCGAATGGCCCCAAAATAATCGTTTTCACCAATCCGAATCACAGGTCTTTAATTAGGAATAGGAATGATCAAGGCCACGGACGGTATGCCCTGACCCCCCCACACAAACAAACCCCATACCTTGTGCAACGGAGCAAGAGCGATATTGGGCCCCACGTCCATCCCCCCCCCAAAAACATGCACACCACGTACCCCTGATCCCTCTCCAGTCAGGGCGCATTCTCTCAACCTCACAGG
>BDDA01000219.1:0-10752 GCA_001662385.1 Chlamydomonas asymmetrica | reverse complement strand
GCAGCTGTGCGCCCACAGCTACCCCTTTGTGCCGGACTCGATCGCCATCATCTCCGCCATGGCGGACGAGGCCTCCAAGAACAGCAGCAGCCGCTCCAACGTGACCTCCGACAGCGACGCCATGGCGGCAGCGTCGCCGCCACCCAGCAGCGCTGACAACGCCGCGCCGGTGGCATAGCGGGACCCTGCCTGGCTGCCTGTTGGAGCCCCTAGGCCCGGACAGGCGCAGCCACAGCGCGCCCTGGAGCACCCCCATGCTTGCAATGTGAGCTGCGACCCTGTACGTTCCTCATCGGCGGAGGATATGCAGGACATGCAGAGGGCTGCGGTGCGCTGCGGAGCGCAGCTTGCTGGCACTAGTGGCATTGCGGGCCAAACAAGCGCTGATGGTAATACCGTGGATGGTTTCATTATGCAACCTCACGCGCTGCAACGCATGTTGGCATGCAAAACCCACAACAAGGAGCTGGGCAAAGATCGTTGCTACTGGCGGTGGTTGAGCGGTCGCGCCTTGTACCTGGCACTGTGCGGATTTGTGTCAGTCAAGCCGTGATGCGGGCGAGTGTGAGTGAACAATGTCAACGGACAGGCAATCGGCGTTGCTGCAGCAGGGGGCGCCCAGATTGGCCCAACACTTGTGGAGACCGCATTGCATCCGCAGCATATTTCATCAGCTCCAATCCCAAGCACGCCTTTGCAGCGTGTGCATGCCAAATGCCGCCTCGTTAGATTGCTGTTGTGGTTTGCACGATGCAAGCTTGCTTAGGTGGAGCGGCTGCGATGTAATCATCAGCATTGACTGCAGCGTGGCTTTTTCAACTGTGCCACAGGCGGTTGATTGTACGTGTTGTCGTGTGCAGATGGGGGCTTCACTGCGTGCACAGCTGGCGCACGTGTAGCGCTGATCCAGCTCAGCAATGCTGTCCGTTGCGTTTGTCATGCAGCAGCTGAGAAAGTAGGACAAGTCCACAGTTCTGCTGTTCCGCTGACCGCAACGCTGCCCCAGCTGAGCGGCCTTTTGTTCCACAAGGCACAAGAAACATCGGCATGGGCGCAACCTACCTAGCATCCTTCCAGGGGCGAATGGCCCTGATTGAGCTGTGCGGGATCGCCGCTGCAGCATTGCTGTCTCTCCTGTTGAGCGTATCCAGGCATACATGAGCGTGTGTGGCTCGGATGATCCGAGACCTTTCACTGAATGCCGCCGCATGCAAGCATCACTCACATGGCACGGGGCAGCTGGAGTGGCACCCTGCAGAAACCCGCAGGCAGCACAGCCACCCAGAGCCCCACCCTACACCAAGCAAGGCAGGGGTTGAGCAAAGACTGACTGCTGTTGGCAGTTGCCGCCCCCACACTGCAACTGTAGAGACACCCACTGCCGTCTGTGCGGCTGTGGGCCTTCAGGCGCACGTGCAACGAGGCCACGATGTCCACACAGGCAGCTACCAACGATGCCATTTGACGAAATGTCCATGTGATGTTACAGTACCGCGGGCTTCTGAGCAGAAAGACTCACAATCCTTTTGGGGGGAGAGTGGCGGGAAGGCAACGGCATGGATTGCGGAACAACCGCAGCGGGCCGCATATCCCACGGTTGAGCCAAACATGGTGGTTTGCTGCACTCCGTTGCAGGTGATATGCTAGGTATCAGGATGATTGAGCAGCTGTTGCATAGCATCCGCACCATCATCATCATGCGTTGGACCGGGCGTTTGCATGCTCACAACGAACCCAGCAACGAGTTGTCATGGGCATGTGCCCGATGAAACAGAGACGAGTATTCGGTGCGTATTGCAGTTGGCGCGTATTGAAGTTGGTGAACATTGCGGTTGGTGTGCATTGCGGTCGGTGTGCATCGCAGCAAGATACGCGCATGCTGGTCACCGACTATATGTCGTGTGCCATGCGCATCCGGACTGGTGCAGGCGGGCCACAATACGCAAGGGGGCCTGCAGGTACCGGTAAGTGCGCCTCAACGCTGCGCACTGTGTGATGGATCCAACAGCGTGGCCCCAATCGCATGGGAAGAGCTATGTGCTACTGCCGTAGCTGGAGCATGGTGATCAAGTGGGCGGAGTGCAAACAATATAATGCACCCTGGCACCCATATAACTACGGCATAAGAAAGCAATGGGAGAGGGTGCCCAAGGCATATGGTGGGGACGCGGCTTCGTTCTGGCTCTCATCACAGCCACTAGCCAACAAGCGTGTGGCGCATCGCACACAGACGGTGCCAAGGAGGCACAACATGCATAGTGGGTTCATGTGCCAAACGTGCAAGTGCAAAGGCACACAAGTGCAAGGCGCCACCATAATGATACTGATCGGGTGCAGAGGCACTCCAACACAGAGCCAAACAGTGCAACAAACATGGGTGAGTAAATGACGCAAACGCGCACCAGGAAGGCACAGAGACTCAAGTCTGACCACCACGGCTCGGCCCATCACAGCGTTATGCTGACAACCGCCAGATGCTCAGAATTCCAGTTAAACGTTCGGCCCAAATGTGCATTAACCATACCATCCCAATATGCACGCACATGCACAAGGAACGCTGCGCACAGCGGGCCAAGGAGCGCTCGACACGTCACCGCCATTGCGGGCCCAGAAGCGCTCAGCAGCACATCATTGCTCACACGCTCATCCTCACTATCAGGTCATTGATATGGATCACGCAGCCGCAATTGGGGCAGCCGCCAGGGGACAGGACAAGGGATGGGGCCAAAGCGAGGAGCCTAAGAGGACAGCTGCAGGCGGCTAGCAGTGCAGAAGAGGGGCCAGACCTGCAATGCAGCATTCGAACCCAGGCAATGGGCGCATACCGTACTTAGGGCACGTATGTGCGTATGGCTCCCTGCCTATATGCTGCTCAAGCTCTCAACACAAACACCACGTCTCTCTCCAAGCTGGACGTGGGTGCAGGACCGGAATGCGAAAAAGGAAGGTGGGGGGAGCGCATACAGGCGGGTGGCTTCACAGGGGCAGCACGGGCCGGGCGTTGCAATGCGGCTATTGTTCATGGATGACGGGCAAGCAGAGGGGCGGCGACGTCACCGCATGCAACGGCAGCATCAGCGGATGAGGAGGGTGTGATGGGGCAACGGGGTCGTTGCGGGATTGGGGGAAGCGGATGCATCATGGCTCGTAGGTCAGTTTCTCATCATCTCATACCACAGCTACATGCAGCATGGGGTGTAAAGGCAGGCGAGGGGGTGCCGCATGACCCCCTTGCCGTTGCATGACCCTTTGTTTTAAACCGACAATCCATGCTGCTGGGTTGTCTGGGTTGCTGTACGGTCGCACTGACCGGGCCGTACCGCTCAGCCGTACAGTCAGCGATTTCGCCAGCATGCCCTTGCCTATTGCACAGGACCGGTGCCAAGCAGGAAACACCATGTGTAATCAGACTGCGATGTACGTACGCAATTTAGGATTCCACCTATGGCGCATGGCTGCCGTATGAAAAGAGAGAGACAGATACGGTATGCACAATCGAAGGAAAAACAGCAGGTACTAGCTCAGTGAACCCTGCAGTTTAGCGGCTTATTCAACTGTTATTGCCTTTGCTCGCACCAGATGGCTCCAAAACTCCACCCCCTACACTCTGGACACCACCTGTGCATCGTTGAGTATAGTGTGAGTTCAGCCATCCAGAGTTTGTCAGCAGCCGGGACAGAGGCGGGAATGAACGGGGTAAGAGGGAAGGGGTGCAGCATTGCAATTTCCAAGAGCCAGATCCGACAGAATGCCTGTGGTGCAATGGGTGCCATGCTTGCAAACCAGGCCAAGCGGCGTGCCTACAGCTGCGCGTGCAGCACCGGCACGGCGGAATACAGGCGAAGCACGAGAGACAGCAATCCGATACCGAACGGATCCTGATCAAATCCTGATCAAATCCTAATAAAATCTTGTAACCCTTACCCAAACCCACAAGGCGCCAAGGAAGGAAAGCGCACACCCCAAAACAGCCCTTGCACACAGATAGCAGAGGCAGAGGCATGCGGCACACTGAGCTACCGTGACATGCTGGTTGCTCAGGTGCGTGCACTCAATACGCGCTCACGCGCTCAGACACGCATGACACTGTGCCGGCCCGCACACGCCCTTTCACACGCAACCACAAAACGCCAGGGCCACTCGCGATAGAGGGGTGCGGTGCTGGAGGGGGTCAAGCAGCATGCACAGCCATCATCAATTATCACCATCGCCGCCAGCACCACTATGAGCACAGCATCCCCAAGCCAACTGAGGTTGTCCAGTTTTTGTAGCAGCGCGTCCTCGTGACCTGCCTGTCAGTGGTAAGCACAGGCATCGCCACGTGCCCGTTACAGCCCAAACCAGTACAGGCACCAAAACAACACTAACGCGATTGCATTATCTAACACAGTGTTGACCTACATGGCGCCGTGCGGCGGCGCCACTGCGCCGCCGTAGCCGTTGCCTGGCAATCCGCCGTGGCCAGCGCACTGCGCCGCCATCAGCGCAGCGTGCATGCTGCTGCGCTGGTCCCCCCCTGCGTCAAGCAAAAGCATGGCGTTGCCCCTGGGGCCCTCCGCTCCCGCCCTCCCTGCAGCAAACGGCGATGCGTCCGTGTGGGCCATGCGGCTGACCTCGTATGCGCCCAGATCTGCCAGGTCAGCGGGCTCGAGATCCTGCATGTCGTAATCGCTCCAGGGCTCCATCGTGCCCATTAGCTTTTCCAGCACATCCGAGTTTGCATCTCTGCCGGGGTACGGCATGCTGGCTTGGTTGAACAGGCAGGTGCCGCTGGGCATGCTGAAGCTGCGCGGCATGAACCCGCTTGGGTCATCAGGCAGCCGAAGCTGGCGCTGCAGCGATTGCTGCTGCTGCAGCTGCTGCGCGGCTGCACGGTGCTGCTGCTGCTGCTGCTGCTGCTGCTGCTGGTTTTGAAGATGCTGCTGGTTTTGGAGTTGCTGCGAGCGTGCGTGCTGCAGCTGCATCTGCTGGAGTTGCTGTGAGAAGCCGCCAGCCCCTTCGGCCCCTGCCAGGCCGCGCGTCTGCAAGGATGTGCCAAAGGCGCTCTCCTGACGCTGCTGAGACTGAGACTGAGACTGAGACTGAGACTGCAAGGCAGCGAAAGGATTGGCTTGGGATGAGCACCGCAGAAAAGGCTGGCCCCCGCTGCTCGCCCCTGCTTGCATGCGCTGGTGCGGGAACCCTGATGCAGCATCAGTGTCAGAAAGCGTGCCCATACCGCTGCCAGCACCACCGCCGACGCTCTGCTGGAAGCGGTTAGTGCTTAGCTTGGGCAGGGCACCGGCGTTGCCATTGCTGCTGCCCCTGCCGCCGCTGACAGCAACGTGCTGTTGCTGCTGCTGTTGCTGCTGCTGCTGCTGCTGCTGCTGCCGCTGCATGTTGAGCACCGCCCTCTCAAGGTCATTGATGCGTCGGGCAGCGGCTTCAGGTGCCGTATCCACGCAATGCGCACGCAGCCGTGCGAGCGTGCCGCTTTCGTTCCAGGATAGGTCCTCTTGCGCAAGTAAGCCTGCAGGACGCTGCTGCTGCTGCTGTTGGTGCAGCTGCTGTGCGAGGAGACCATCAGCTTGGCGATGCCGCCCAGGCTGAGCATGCGCATGCGCATCATTGTTGCTGTTGCTGCTGAGGGGTCGTTGTTGTTGCTGCTGCTGCTGCTGCTGCTGCTGCTGCTCCTGCGCACGATCGTTATCATCGGCACGAGATGGCGGGGGCACCACCGCAGCCTTGCTTGTCCGTCGCACAGCACGCGCAACTTTTCTGCCTGCAGCCGCGGCCTGCGGCAGCGTGCCCGCGCAGGACGGGCTGGCCGCAGCAGCGGAGGTAGGACTGTCCGCAGGACGCGGCGGCAGCCGCGGCGGCGCAGCAAGCGAAGCATTGCCTGCCGACTGCTGCTGCTGCTGCTGCTGCCGCGATTTCTGGATGTCGGTGCCGGCCTGGCCGTGCACAGTGCCGCTGTCACTGGACTGAGGCTTTAGCGTGGCGCAGCTTGCGCTAGCGCATCCTTCCGCTGCGGGCGGCCCCGCTGCGGCGGCAGCGGATTTACACGCGACACGTGCCGCACTGACGCGTGCTGGCCGGCGTGCACCGCCAGCGCCTCTGCTAGCGCGGTGCTCGCCGGCCAATGAGGCCTGGTTGCCCTCCCTGCCGGCACCTCCTGCACCTGGCGCTGGCGCTGGCGCTGGCGCTGGGGCCGGGTCCGGGGCCGGTGGTGTGGCTAGCGCTGGTGCCGGTGGTGTAGCTGGCGGTGGCGTTTGCATTGGCGGCGACGCTGCCACGCTTAGTGTCCCTGGTGATAGTACATGCGGCGCTGATGCGCCTGCAGCTGCTGTTGGCGGCTGCTCTGTTGTAGGGGCTGGCGCAGGTGCTGCGGTCCGCGCTGGCGCTGGTGCCGGCGCTGATGCAGGCATGGGCGTAGCAGTGGCAGTAGCAGCAGCTGCAGCAGCAGCAGTGGTGGCGCCATCTGCTCTGGTTGCGCCAGAGGTGTGGCCGCTGCTGCCGCGGCTGAAGCTTGGACAGGCGGAGCCGGCCTGCGAAGTCCTGCCCTTCATGTCTGCCAGCGCGGCCATGAGCGCGATGCAGTCGGGTACATGTGGGTAGCCCTGCGTGCACAGCTGCACGCGTCCAGGAAGGAGAGGGGGGGGGCACACACACACTCACAAGCAGCACATGAAGCATATGAGCAAACTGCATGCCAGCAGAGGGCCAGCGTAAAAGCCAAGGGTCAACAGCACGAGGCAAATGGCCTGGACAAACACAAGGCAGCAGCATCGGTGACGCGATGCACGGCAGCCACATCAGATAAGCGCGCTGTAGCCCCCCCCGCTGACAGCACTGCTGTTGCACACGAATGCTATTTCGTTGATGGCACCCTTATTTGCCCCAACTGCGCACACGATTTGGGTCACCGCACAGGCGTGCAGCCGTGTGAGCCGTGCACCCCTTCTACCGCCACAGGCTGAATCAAGTCAAGGCGTGCCGCCCGTTTCGCGCCCACTCCATGTGCTGTCGCCCTGCCTACCGCCCACCAGCTCTGCTCAGCCATGAGCCATCCACCTGCACCACCTACCTGTGCAAACTGCCTGACCGTGAGCGTGCACCCGAAAAGGAAGTCAAACACCATATTGAGGGCGGAGCGTTCCTTGGACATGCTGCGACACAGCGCGTCTATGATCTCCGCCTCCGCACACATCCTCATGTCGCCTGCTAGGCAGGAGGAGGAGGAAGCTGGGTCGAGGGGCCGGAGGTAGAAGTCCGGGACGCGCGGTGGCTGCGCGGCGCTCGCATGTCTGGCAGCAGCCGTAGCAGCAGCGTTGTCAGCGCCGCTGCCTGGAAGCTGCCCGGAGGGTGCTGCGCCGTCGCGTAAAGCATCGCTACTTGTGGCAGTGGCCCCTGACGCTGCAACGTCAGCAGCAGCGGCTGAGGCTGCGGCAGGGTGCGCGCCGACTCGGAACGAATTGATGGCGTCGATGGCCCCTGTTTCCAGCTTCCGCTGGAACGCTGCTCGCTCACGCCCCAGGCGCTGCAAAGGCAGCAGGGCCAGGTTGCAGGCACGCAGGAAGCATCGTGAGGCTCAGTGTCAGCACCATCGAGTTGTGGCGCACGCTTTTGTGCCACATGCCGCGGCCGCACCAAGCCGCGATGGGCTTTCAGTGGTAATAAGTGGGAACGACCATGCGGTGTGCACAATTTGCTCTGTGCTCTGGCTGAGTCTGTGCCTGCCTGTCGGCGCTGTTTCCCAGCTGTACAGTCATGATTGGTCACGGGCGGAAATGCGACCCAATACATCGGGCAGGTTGGAGGTGATGCAGAACGAAGCGCAGCTGCCACTAGGGAAACATATTTGTTTGCTTTCGCTCGACACTCCTGGTATTATGCAAACGTGCAAGGCATGGTTGCCCCGTGGCGTAGCGGCCTGCAGCCAGCCCAAGCCCACCAAGGTCAACATAGAGCCAGAGTGCGCAGAACAAACCTTACCTTGACCATGCTCTTGAACAGGCTGTACACAGTAAGAAGGTCTCTTTGCTGCGCCCTGTTCAAGTTAATTGCTTTCAGAGGCGCCTGCCAGTGCTCTGGCGGCGCTTCCTGGTCGGTCTCAGTGTCGAGCCGTATGCATAGGACCTGGGATGGCAACAGTGCGCGAAATTCAGGGACCAAAGCACTGGGGGGGACCAACCAAAGTTACGCTACGAACAACGTGCCGCGGAAATGCACGGTGAAGCAGCCTGCATTGCTTTGCACGACGCTCGAGTGAGGTTGGCTCATGGGGTCTTGCTATCATGTACAGCAGAAGCCGGCTAGTGCAACCTGTCACCTGTCCCATTTGATAGCACCTACCTTTAAGAGTAAATCTTGCTGCGTGTACACCACGCTCCGAAGAAGACGGGCGACCTTGGTAGTCAAGGAAATAAGTTGCTGCTCGGCTCCCGTGTCCTGAGGATCCTTGTCAAGAGCCAGCAGGCACAGTGTTGCGTCGGACACGAACGACTTCCAGGCGCGCATGAAGTTCTGCGTTTTGCTGAGCCGCTGAGCCGCATCCAGGGCTGGCGAAGGCAGTTCATCCATGAACCCGAGAGAGACCAAGTGCGCGTCCATTCCCTCACCCGGTGCGGGTAATGTCTGTGGCAGCGCCACCTGCAAGAGGGCCGGAGCGCGCGGTAGGTGTGAGTTCGCGCTTGCGTGCACAGGCGTTTGCGCGTGAGGCGGTGCCACAACGCAGGACCGCAAGAGCAGGTGAAGCGACATTGATCAGCTTCACCTGAGTGATAGTTTCAGCAGTGCCAGGACTCAGGCGCTGGAGATGTTGCGTGCGCAAGTGGAGCAGACGCTCCAAGAGCGACCGTTTGGCTTTCAGGACCTGGACAGAGCGCGAGATAGGACAGGTCCGTTCAGTGCCAGGTACAACACATAAACAAAGCAACACACACAAAGCAAGCCCACAGGACTTCAGCAACGCCACTGACCTCGTTATCACGCTGCAGCGCATGCAAGCTCTTGGTAACAGCCTCATGCTCCTGCTCAAGCTCAGAAAGGGTAGGCTGGCGAGGTCTTGCGCGTTTGCCGTCGTCTCCAGCTCTCAGACCGTCTTGTGAGTCCTCATCCGAGCTTTCCGCCATACCAACCAGCCACGTTTACGCGGCCCTGTTGCACTGCGTCCCACCCGGGCTCGGCTTCGCAGAGCGCTGTTGCCTATGCCTCCTGCTTTACTGCCACGCTCTGTGAGAATACTGCTGTACCTGCACTAGCTGGTCCACTGCTGCGCTCCATGCCCTGACCTTGTGCAGCTAACTGTGGTGTGAACAACGACGTGTTGACCTTTGGCAGAGGACGTAATGATCATGAACAGTGAGCAGTGAAGCATAGCAGCACACAGTGCCATTGGGAAGGCTGGTGATGATGTCTGCAGTGCAGCCATGAAGCCACGAAGGTCAGCAGTGATGAACCCTGCTGCTGTTGCTCGAATCGATGCGCCACTGAAATGGGACTGAATGTGAATGCCCCATCCGCCGTCCGAGGTGGGAGGTCTGGCATCTGAATTGAAGACGACCAGAGGGCTGCTGCCAGCCTTGCGTAGAGCTTTCTTTCTTTCTTGCCAGGCTGCGGACTCCGCATGGCACGTGCTCCATATGGACTTGCTCAAGTGGAGCTCAAACGTTCGGGACGACGAATGAGTGCGTCGTGTATTGCTGTCCAAGCATACATGTTCAGTTCCTATGTGAATGTCAGGGACAAGCCCCATCAGCGTCTGCAAGGGCACACGTTTGGCCGGCACACTTTCGGTGCTCGCCCTCTCGTCCCCGTTGACCTATATTCTGTGATTCAGCAGCAGCCCACCTGCTCGCAGCGTTTATTGCGAGGGCTCCTGACAAATAATTGTCACGTCCCCACACCTGTGTATACTTCCAGGGCATGAGCGTCGTTTCTTAGCCAGGCCTTCTCCAGCACGACGAGGTCTGATGACACTGGGCGAGCCCCGAGATGAAACCCTGAACACCGCTACTCAACGTTGCGTGTGCCGCTTTCAATGCGCAAGCATGCCTCGGTCCCTCGCAATCGCCTATGCAGGGATGAATCGATCCATGCGTGCGTGCACGTCCGCGCACACAACACACGCGTCACGCCTGCGACCGAAGCGCCACGTGCACTGCAGGCACGCCACCACTCCATCCATAGCTCAAAACCCAGGTACAGAAGCCCATGTTATTTTGGGTGTACCACGCAGATGGGGACACGCACCGGCCAACACCGCGCGGCGTGTCGGAACACTCTCCTGCAGGCTGCAGCCCCCTCGGCTGGCCCTCGCCCCAGACTCTTACCGTTACAGTTTGTGCACCCCCGCTGCTTCGCGCTGAACTGCCTGCAGCCACTACAGGCAGTGCAGTCGTGCTTGTTCAAAGTGAAGTGACATCACCTTCAATTCAGTGCATCAAGAATAATTTATGCGTTGGTCCTTGGCTATTGTGGTACCAAGGCGCGAACGCCACACTGGCGTGCGTGTTGCAGACGGTTAGCAGGTGCAAATGAGTGGGCGATGCGGGCCTTGACTTTGCCTGCTCCTGGACATACACAGCACACATAACAGCTACAGCCACACTTCAAGCCTGTCAGACCGTTGTTTGCTTGCGGCAGGCCGCAAGATCAGCCCAGATAGCCCAGACACCTCGCCATCGTCGCAAGCATCCTCCACCCTTACGCATATGCACACTGCATGGAGCCACTGCATCAAACACGCTAGCAAACACACACACACACACA
>BDDA01000218.1:131206-149016 GCA_001662385.1 Chlamydomonas asymmetrica | reverse complement strand
GGGGGATTTGGGGGGGGGGAAGGGGGTATTGACGACCAATCGGATGTGTGGCGGTCCATACAAACAAGGAAGAGAAAGAAAGGTGGATACTGACTTACACCCTGCCCTTTGCAATCTGTCAACTGCAGTCTGGGCAATTTCAGACAGCTGCGTCGTTGCGGGGTGGAAATCATTCGTGCGGTGGAAAGCAAGTTCGTCCCACCCACGCACCTGGTCCCCTGCATCTGCTATGGCGAGCTTGAAGTGATACGTCTGACCTGCGGTGACCTGGTAGCCTTGCGTGTTGAGCAGGTTGGTGAAGCCATCCGCCTGACGCGTAAAAGGGCAAAGATATGCAGGGTTTGCATCAAAGGTAGGCAGAGGGCATGAGTGTTGGACATTCTATGAGCTTGCCAGCAGGCCAGCAGGCAGGTGATCACTGACGTGGGATCTGCACAACCGAGCAAGGCAGCAAGCTGCATTTGGGGATTGAACATGGCAGAAGCCTTTCATACCTGTGTTGCGTATGGCGGCAGGTTTGGGTAGAAGTCCGATGGGTCGTTGTTGTTGTAGAGGGAGGGGTTGCTGCCCAGGTTGACGTTGTTGATCGACACCTGCGTGTCGGCGGTGCCCTTGACGATAGCCACGTTGTGTGAGGAAGTGATGGCTTGCCCCGCCGGGCTGATGAAGAAGCCAAACACGTCGTTGTAGGGAGAGCCAACCCACTGCAGTAGCAAGGAAGCCAGGCGCAGGCAGCAGGGTATGGCACACAATTTGGGCAGGCAAGTGATTTCCTTGATGCGCCGTTCAGGCAGCAAGCTTTGCACATGCAATCTCAGGCGCCTGCCCGCCGGCATAAAAGCTCGCTCAAGGGTGGCTCAATGTGTATTGCTCACCTCATTATACTCCTCGGATCCAAAGATGTACCTGCATGAACCAATTCAGGTGGGTGCAGCCCCGTTGCTTTCCAGACCCGGGATGCCATGCATGCCATACTGTCGAAAGCAGGTCCAATAATATGGATGCAAGCGGTACATCCAGCACACAGGCACAACCGTGAAAACAGCCATGCAACACCCATCCATCATATCTCCATTCATATGCATGCAAGGAAAGCAATCAGGACACGCCATGATTCATGGATCAAGCATAAGCGCGGCAGGTCGCGAATACGGGTGTGCATCTTGCTCACTTGAACACGAGCATGCCGTCCTTCTGCGCCGTCACATCAAACTCCAGGGCGACCGCATCAAACGTCGAGTACCCAGGAATGAGCGCGTCAAGATCCGGGTCGCTGTTGGCGCCCTCCATGGTGCTGAATGCATCGAGGTTGATGTCGTTGTAGACGCTGTTCGCCTCTGAAGCGAGACCAGAGCTCAGCACGAGAGCGCCTGCGGGGGCACAACGAAGCATGGCATCGGCACGCATGCATGTGATGGTGGGTCTGTTAGGCACAAGGCGTGGGCAATCGGGGGTGGGGTGGGGTGGGTGATGGGTGGTATCACTTGAGGTGCTAGCACTGGCGCCGTGGGTACCGTGGGATTTGGCGTGGCGAAACAACGCGTCAGGCTGTGGAAACCTGCTTCCTGCTGCGCAAATACCAGTGTAATTTACAGGCAGCCACGTCCTACATCACACAACAGGCACCCGATGGTGCACACGCACCGTTGGGGAAGTTTCCTGCGAGCGCGTGCGCAGGCGTCCAGGTGGTGATGAAGCCCCACTGGCCCATACCGGGAGCGCAGCTACCACTCAGAAAGGCTGAGTTGCTGACGGTGAGGTTCTGACCCACCAGAAACTGTGCGGCGGCAGTTGCAGCGGGGCAATCATCAAACACGCCCGCGGCTTGGCGCAGTGCGCGCTGATTCACCGTTTCAAACAGGCGCCTGCTGCGTTGCCCCGGTGCCACATCCTGGCCAGCACTGTCAGACGGAATAAGCTTGGTGTAACCCACACGTCCACTCAAGCGGTCGACGATTTTCTTGTGTCCACGGGGCAAGTGTTTGTCAGCGCCGGTTTCGTCGCGGCCTTCATGGCCCTGATGACCGCCCACCACAGACGTCCCCAAAGGAAGAACGGTCGCAACTAGAAAAATGCGCCACACGACACGGCTGAAGGTAGGGGACATGACAACGGTGTTGTTCTCTGGTCAAGGCTCAAGAGAAGTCGGCTTGCAGTCCACGCACGCCTGTATGTTGTACGACTCCCTGCATGACAAACAAACACGCCCGACGAACGAAGACACAGAAATGTTCAGGGTTGGAAAGCCAAGTTGCCTGGCAGGGGCTATAAATTTGCAGGCCTTGACCAGGTCAGCCATGTTGAGCCTGAGCGACAGGTACGTGCACTGAGGCCCTGACAAGCCGTGCGCCTGCGCTGCTGCGGGTGCCGTATTTGTCGTGTACTGGCATCACGGCGTTCAGTCACCATCTCATATGCTCAGCAGGGGTGAAACCATTGCAAAATTATGTCACTCATCCCAGGAACACACCTGCTTTGGTTGGAAACCCGGCAGCACACTCATATTGAGCAGTCGCACCCACCCATGAATGAGCCCCCCGCTGCTGCCTGCAAACCCCTGGAACGACCTGGCGCATGTCAAACAAGGCGGCAGATTTACCTGCAGATAGAAGGACAATATCTTAGCGGTGCCAAGCCTGCAGCCTCTGAGTTTTCGTCCTCCACTTGGGCGGGGCATGCAGCAGGTGTGGGCAGGGCTCTGCTTGGGAGTATTGGGAGGGCACCCTTTGGGGGTCGAGTAGTAGTGTAACCTCGCTGGATGGATGGAAACGGCGCTTATATGGTCTTCGCACAATTTATTCGCTGCCTGGTGGCACGACGATGCGTTTTCCGCTGTGGGGTAACCATTACGAATTAGTCACACTTGCGACAAGTTTTCGTGCCGCACCTGCCCTGTATCGACCCAGATATAACATGAATGAATATATATAGGTGCGCAGGAATTCGCGGCCTCGTTTCAGTCACCGAAACGCTCTCCCAAACACGTTTCTTCTGGTGCTCATAGTGAAGCTCAGGTGCAGCGTGGGATGTAGCCGATGTACTCGTTTAATGTACAGCTCCAAGAGCGCTATGACAGTCAGTATTGCGAACATGGATCGCTGCTCACACATGATACCTTTTCGTGTCGCTCGGCGAGGGTCTCACGCCTTCATTCAGCCCAAACTCCGTGAGGTTGCATGCCACCCCTCTTTACGTCATCAGTTGCATGCAGCACCCGTGGTACCTTCCCATTACGCAGGTTTGCTGTGTATGCTTGTTTCGCTTACGTGCATCTGAGACAATCTTGCATACACCTGTCTTGATTGGGCAAGCACCACTGGCAGCTTGGAGTAGTGGCAGTGTGGCACGCAACCATTGAAGGGCTGCTTGAAGGGCGCCGTATACATGCATGCAAACGTTCAAAAACCACGACATGACAGTCCTATCAGCACGCTTGGGAACTGAAAGCTTCCGTTGAATTCAAGAACTGTCTGGGGCCTCACCTGCTTGCCCTGGCACGCTCCCTTCTTGTTCACCCTGTGTGAGGTCTCTTGGCGTACCCATTGCAAGAGTGTAGACTGTCCGCCTTCCTGCAGTAGTGGCTCTGAAAGCGTGATCTAGATGCATACAGTATGTACTGGGTGCAATTCATTCACTCCCATTAACTCCCATAGACTGCCAGGCTGCATGCAGGCTGCACACCTTGCGTAAGGGTTGTTCAGCAAGGTGGTGCATGTGTAAGGCAACGAATTTGTGCACGTGGCAAGTGTTATGATACAACTGCTTGAGCAAACCACAAGCTGATGTGCTCCAGCTCGTATTACGCACTGCACTGTTTGTGCGCCAAAGTTGGCGTGGTCCACCCTCCACTACCAAGCAGGCAAGTGGCTGCAGGCTGAGGTCAGTGGCACAGGGCACCGGCGGGCAATATTAGGGCAGAGGGAACACATCAGTGAGGATGCAGTCAGGCGAGGGCGGGGTGAAAGCGGGAACGCAACGCCACAAGCGCTGGATATGCGAGACGAACATACAAAGGCAGAGACAACGACTCTCATGTTTACGGGTTCATGCCAGAATTTGTGTGTACTGATGCAGGCATGGCGGCGAACGGGCCTGCACCCTAGAATGCCGTTTGGTGGGCTGGTTCAATGGTTGCGAACCCAAAGGCCCTTGGGAGGCAGGGGCACACACACATACATGTGATACCAAAGTACAAGCTCATACCACATCTCTGTCCCATTTATCCTTCCAAAGTGCTCCACAAGGTGCTCCGCGGCCTGCACCATTTCAGCGAAATGTCGCAAGTGTACTCATCAGACAGGCCGCTTTTCGCCGGAGGTGCTCAAACACCACTCTACAAGTCTATGGCGGATTATGCCAATGCTCCTGAGGTTCAGGCAAGTGGTTTTGCTGCAGTGCGAGTACTCTTCCTCCTGAGCTTGGAGGATGATGGTGGCAACTCACTGCTTAGAGTGGGCTCCTTGTGCTCTGCAGGAACTGTTGCAAAAGCTAACCACGGACTTGTTCACAGAAAGACCACAAGATCCCCTGAACTGGATGCTTCGGTGGCTCGGTGAAGAAAAGAAGAAGCGTGACATGGTGGGGAACTGACGTCATGCACGACTAGCGGGCGTTACGCACTCTGCACAAACACATGTTTTCTTTGCAAATCATAACGTATGAGGCAGGAATTTCCTAAGGTGTTATGCACCTCGTGAGCCAGCTTGCGGGCTGCCAGTACTAAACTCAAACCCAAGGTCTCTTTGCGCTTGCCGCATTCGCCACGCTGTCAACCTGGGCTGCACCTCTGCTGCAGAGGAACGTTGCGTCTACTGTTTTCCCTCTTTATGTGCGTCATGCTCAGCGTTGGGCTCTAACCATCGCTTCTGGCATGCACGGTTGATGCCTGGCAATCCAGGCCCATATGTAAACACACACCCATTCGCGCTTGATTACATCATCTTCGCCTGGTTAGAATGCTGCCAAGCAGGCGCCTTTTCAGGGCCTGCTGCGTCCAGGCGCTGCAGGAGTGCGCCTTGCGGCGCACTAGGCCAAGCTCTTGGAAGCAATCTCAAAAGTGTTCTCGCTCAGTCCTTTTTGGGCAACGATGCGCTCCAGCTGCGCCTTCATCATGGCCTGGCGGGCGCTGTCGAACTGCTTCCAGGTTGAGAAGGCCGACACCAGGCGTGCAGCGACCTGCGCAAAGCAGATGCCAAAAGGCAGAAAGTGGTTCAATGCACACCTCACGGAGGGGGAGGGGCCCATTTCCGCCAGTCCTGGAGGCCCCCAAGCTAAGAGGGGATCGAGGTGCGATAATTGCATATGGCATCAGACATGCATCCATGGGCGAGTCGCTGTACAGGGGGGAGTCGCCAGCCACCCGAGGGAGAAACCGCTATCCGCCACGAACATAGCCTAACCGACGTGGCACTGAGGGCAACACAGCCGCACACAGCACAGTCAGACACAAGCTAGCGCCGCAACACGCGATAGCTGCGCGAGGCTGTGTGTTGCAGGCGGCGGGCAAGACACGCGAGAATTCGACGCACCAGGTGGTTCATGGCGTCCACCTTGAGCACCGCGTCTCCCATGAAGCGATACCCGCTGCCGTCCGCTGCGTGGAAGTTGACCGGCGCCCTGTCCCAGCACACGACACACGAGCAGTCGTTGAAAGCATGAGGGTGCGTGCGAGCTGCAGACCAGGCAGGAGTCACCGCTAGTTCCCCACCGTCACTACCGTGTGCTCAGCTGGTGCCTAGCACACCTGTGGCTCAGGAGCATGCTGCGGCAAGGGCAAGGGCTTTTCGCCTGTGTGCACGCGGGGGCGATAATGCACACGCGTTGATTGCACCCCGTGTCAAATAGCGCAGCTTGCCGTGCTAAGTATCAGTCGCATACGGAAGCATCCGAATGCGTTTTGCAGGAGGCTATCGTACACACCTTGCGAAGCCCAAGAAGAGGGAGTAGCAGCTGTTGGGGTTGGAGATGTTGAACGCGGGGTGCTCCATCAAGCTCTGCACCAGCTCCACGTTGCCTGGGGCGTTTGACGCAGCCTGAGCGCGTCCAACAACAGGTGGGGTGAGCGTGAGCAAGGAGCGGGCACGTGTGCGAAGAGCGAGCAAATGTGGGAGGCTTTTACAGCTTCAATTATATTGGTTGTAGGCCAGAGGCAGCTCAGTGTCATTTCCAGGCGCACCACATGCACACGACATCATGCTTTGCAGCATGCTGCATGCATGCATGCCAGAAGCCCAAAAGTACATTGCCACAAGCATGGGACCTCCAACGCAACGGCCGCCCCACAAGGCCCCTCCACTCCAGCCAAGCACATTCCTCCACGCCCCCCCCTCCTTCCACCCTTTCCCCTCCCCCTTGCCACCATCATTGTAATGAATGCGTCAGTACCTGCAGCCCCAGCCACTTGAACAGCACCAGCGGCTCGTCCTTGTATTTGGCGTAGAACTCGTCCAGCGCCTGCTTGCGCTCCGGGCCCGCAATCTCCACCAGGCAGCCTAGTGCCGCCTGCTGGTCCGTCATGTTGGTGGCGGACCTGAGGGGCAAGACACGCGCACAACACAAACTGTCGGTCAGCACAGACCGCCCTCCCCCCCCCCCGGGCGACACGTTCCCAGGCCAGAGCGCACTCTGCAAGACAGCAGCCAAGTACGAAATAAGCACAATACAATGGGGCAGGCGCCGCTGTCCTCATCGAACGGGAGTAGCGGCGGCGTCGATTAGCAACCTCCAAGAATAAGATGGTCCTAGGGAAAGGCAATGTGTGTTCAGCAACAGTCACAACACTGCAAGCTGTGGATGTTGGCGGCGTCAAGTGCACTAGGGTTGTTGCATGGAGCAGCTTGGTCATGCAGCGCAGGCCGCTCAAGCAACTGCTCACTGCTCGCGCGGGCCTCGGGCCTCCCTGCGCCCCAGGCAGGCGCTCACTGCTCACCTGAACCTGTTGAGGAGGTCCACGACGATCTCCGGGTCGTCCAGCGTTGACAGCATCGCCAGCGCCTTGTTCTTGATGGCACGGCGTGCGCATGCGACCGCGTCGAACCTGGTGGAAGCAACGGGATATGGCAGTACGATGATCAACGGCGAGGCATCAGAAATGGCGGAACCTGCGAAGGCATGATGGCTCTCACAACCAGGTCAACAGCAGCACTGGGGTGTGTGTGGGGCAGGTGTACATGACAGTACACGGTTGGAGAGTTTCGGTAGACCACAGGCATCGCCCAACAAATGGTGGTTGTGTCACACGCACAAACTGAGTGTCGCTCACACGGCACATTCAACGCATTCTGTTTGTGTTTGCCCTATCGACTCTGCATCCTCATCCACATTTACAGCTCCACACACCGCAGTGCGTGTCAGCACCTACCTGTATGGCTCCCCCGGCGGCGAGTCGTTGTCCTTGATGAGCTGAGTCAGCTCCGGCCGCAGCCGCGCTGCCAGCTGCTTCACCGCCCACAAGCGCACCTGAACGCGCCAGGGCCAGGGCAGCAGCCACAGGGTCAGAAGCCGGAAACAAGCCCAAAGACCAGGGCAACGGCACGCACACTCCTTGCGTTAGGTGCATGTAAATTGAAGGGGGTGCCATTGAAGCACACTTGCTTTGCAGCTGCTCATAGCTGCTCCGATACAGCCTTGCAGATGGCCGCAATGCAGTATACAGTATACCGTACTCACATCATGCAGAAGCACCGGGTCTGCCCCAGGCAGCTGGTCGAGTAGCTCAGTGCCCGAGGGAAGGCTGATCGCCATTGCCTTGAACGCGCCGTCAATGTCCTGCGCTTGCATAGCGATGGCAGGACCAGGCCAACAGGCTGTCACGACACAGGCCAACAGGTTAACAGGCACAATCGACAGGTTCAGCTGCGTTTGGTGTTGCAGTGCGTCATGAGCGTGTTGGCCAAACAACCCTACCCTCCTCTCCCCAGACACGGACCAAGTGAGCAAAGTGCCCCAACCTAAGCAAAGAGAGTGAAAGCTCAAGGCCGAATACAGTACACACAGACATTTGCTCAACATGGTCGTGGCCGCTATCGTCACTCCAGGTCCGGTAAGTCGACACGATTGCGCTCAACCACACCGCAGCCGGGTTGTGGCACGTAGCATGGCGATGCCAACAAGGCACGGCGCTGGCTGCCCTTACACCAGGCCAGGCATGACGAAGGCCCCGCCCACGGATTTACCGTTGCCGCACTACCGGTACGCAAAGAGCCACTCGCTGCTCGCACCTGGGCAGTCAGCACCGCGCGGTAGGCCGCCACAAGGTCATCCGGCACGCCGCCAGCAGCCGTGCAGCGCTCCTCGACCTGCGCTGCGCTCACCGCCGGCGCGGCGGCGACGGCGCCGTTGGCTGCATGCTCGGCAGGCTTGGCGGCCGTGTACAGGGTCAGCAGCAGCTTGCGCGCCAGGCGCTGCCCAGCCTCCCACCTACGGCGTTCAGAGTTGAAAGCAATGCATGCCATTCATTATAGAGTAGCAGGAAACATGATTATGGTGTGTCAGGGAGCATGATTGAACACTTTGTACTCCACACGGTGTACTCCACACCAGCTTGCTAGCAACAGTCAGTGGATGGGTTGTGCAGCCCGCTTGTGCAATCCACGTAGTTCCGCATATCTTGGTGCTGCTGCTGCGGTGGCGTGGGCTGGGGACTAAGGCCACCAAGCATGCGTATACGGGAAGACGTGCTGAAACCCTTACCTGTTGAACGAGTCCGAGTCGTTGGCAAACATGAAGCGCAGCTCGTCGTCTGTCTGGCCCTCCATCTCCATCTTGACTGGTGCTGAGAAGCCACGCAGCAGCGACGCCACCGGGCGGCACGGCACGTCTGTACACAAAAAAGACGCGAAACACGCACGCATGGGTGATATCCCGCGCGGATTTGGATCAGCAGATCAGCCAGCTGGTGCGGTAAGCAACAGCCAGGTGCCCAATCAGGTGTGGATAACTGATCGCTGTAAAGGCTCCTTTGCGAACTTGGTACGAGTGGGCCACGTGCAACTGTTGCTTCTGAGGCGCTCCAGACGCCTGACCTTTGTGTGCTGTGCACAGTTGCATGCGCAATCCACATTCTTGCTGAACACACGGGCATCGTATTGAGTGATGCTGCTTTGCCCACCCAGCAACAGGTGAGCGGGTCCGGGGTGCGCATTGTCAGCTCACTGACAGACAGAGAGCGAGGCTGCATCACCCAGACCAGCATAGCCAGAGGCTCAGATGCGGGACAAGGCATTGATGCGTCAGCGCTGCTGGCTGCTCACCGGTGAATGTGAACTCGGCCTCCTCCGTCTCAAAGCGCAGCACCGTGGTCGTGCCCAGGTCCTCCGTGGAGCCCTTGAGGTGCAGCGGCAGGTCCTGGCCTGCGCGCCCCCACACCATACACAAATACACCGCCAAGCACACAAATTACTGACACATACGCATACGCACAATGCACGTCCCCATGGGTATCACACTGCTTAGCCCTATGGGCGCCTCTTGCTGACACATCACGTGCGCCCCGTACAGTCCCACACGCGTCATGATTTGTGCAGTCATGGCACGTCACGAGACTGCTTTGGTTTGCCGTCAGTGAGCAGCGCCCCCAGCAGCAACTCAGCATCGGCACATCAAGTTCACTGAGCGCTGAAGCAAAGTTGCTGATGCTGCCACAGGTTGAGGCTGCCGGTGGCGCTGCTTGCTATGGGGCAATCGCTTCCTGATTGACAGGTGTTTCTGACTCACGACTGCCTTAAGACTAGTCATGACTACAGGTGGACTTACCGTCGGGGCCCAGGAGACCCATGCGGATGGGAATGAGCACCGGCAGCTTGGTGTCCTGGCCCGGGCTGGGAGGCGTGTGCTGCTTGCACCTGTAAATATTGCAACCAAGGCAACATGAGTGGGAGCTGTCGTGACGCCCTGGTGACGTGGCTGTGCCACAGGTGCGGGCCAGCATCGTCGCGCGTGCACACACGCAATACTACCAGCAGTAGTAGGAGAAGCGCATGCACATTGCACGCGTGACATACTAATACTGACACACTAGTGGTTTGCTGTATAACCGGTGTGCCTTCCCATTGCACCAAGCAGATGTTATGTTGTGACCTGCAGCCGTATTCCAGCCAGGAGCGCGTGTGTTGGGGGACTCACTTGAGGGTGAAGGTCTTGGCGGTTTCGTCGTAGTGCGTGGCGACACGCAGGTGCGGGGTGCCCGCCTGCGAGTACCACCTGGGGGGGGGAGCAGCGAGCACCACGTGTCCACACCACACGTGCGTCAATCACTTGCTGCCTGCCCACCCGCCTGCCTTCTTGCAGTCACGCCCCCCACGCAAAATCCCCTCAGGTTACGTTCAACCCCGTTGGACATGCTGGATTGATGCTGGATCACATGCAACGAAGTGGTTCACAGAGAGCCAGGGGCAGGGGGGTGGTCGCGCTGCCATCATGCCTCCATGCTCAACATTTGATCGTGTTGGGAGTTCCTGCTGAGGCCTGTTAGAGAGGCGGAGTTTGCTGGTGCAGCTTGCAAGCTTATCAAGGTCCCTTCACTGGTGAAGGTGACTTTTGGCTTGTATGTGAGTAGGTCACCCTATGTCATGCGCACCCCAACTGCGATGCCCTGCTCACATGGCAATGCGCATAGGGCAGCGCTATGTGCACCCAAGGCCAAGGCCAAGGGCTGTGTGGACCGGTCAACTGAGGCGCGCCCCTGCCAAGGTGCAGCCACAGCAGGCACACACACAGTGCACTGCGCTCGCACCTGCTGAGGATGGATAGGTCCACGTTGTTTGCGTCCGCCATGGCCGCCAGGAAGTCATCGCAGGTGACTGCGTGGCCGTCATGGCGCTTGAAGTACAGGTCCATGCCTGCGGTACAACCAAGCCAGCATTGGGTTCCGGGGTGGGCCAGCTTTGAATAAACTGAACTTTGCTGTCAGCCGAACTCCAGGGCAGGACTTCGGCACAGGCCAAGCTCAAATCTGTAACGCTATGCACAGACACGCAACTCGTCACAGCGGCCTATGCATACCATCCAGGGCGTTGTGCAGGAGGCTCAACTGGCTCCTGGCTCACTCAAATATGAGAACCGTGACCCCACATTGCACACGGCCACCCCGCCAATCAATTGCCCATCAACACAACAGCCTGGTGCTGCTGGTTGTTGTTCCGTTTTTGGGCCAGTCTTTGGCCTTCACTTGTGCTTAACGATTGCAACGACAGCATAAATCTTATGCACTAGTGCTCATTTCATCACGGAGCCTGGGGTAAGATTCGTAAGAACCTGTGACGCTCCCACTCACCCTTCCTGAAGCCCTCCTTGCCAAGCAGCGTGGCGTACAAGCGCACCACCTCGGCGCCCTTCTCGTACACGGTCAGTGTGTAGAAGTTGTCCATCTGGAGCACAGCAGCAGAAGCGAACAGGAGCGATTATAGCCTTGGGAGCAGGTTTGATAGGCAGCAGCTATAGTCACGACACGAGATGGCAATCAGCGCCAATCCACACGATGCCCGCCTCAGACCGTGGCGAGCACCGGCCGAGGAGCGCGTTCAGCAGGCTCATGGGTCATGCACAAAGGATGATGTCTCTCAACAGCCAACGATTAGCAACCAACTAGTCACCCGGCTGGTGACTTGCAGCCGGGCCAGAAGGTTACGTTACGTGCTTGCCTTGATGTAGCTTTCAGGCCGGATCGGGTGCGCCATTGGCCCGGCATCCTCAGAGAACTGCACGTGCACAAAGCATCACAGGGCATGAAACCAAGCACGAAACCGTGTCATGACATTCGCAGCGTAAAGCAGCATATACAGTTGTCAAGCGGCCATACGCCATGTGCACTTTGCAAAGCGATCTCGCTGCCTTCTCATCAGGAGCGGGCGCACGCGCTGCTACGGAGCAATGTCAGTTCAGCAGGCCCGCATCAATGCTTGCATGGTACGCATCATCCTTCCTCGCTGCTCCGGAACCCGCGATACATTGATTGACCTTGCATCAGGTGCAGGCATCTAGTGGCATCGCATGCCATCAGAGAATGGCAATTCAGAAGTCGTGAAAGTGCAAAGGCCTTTTCGCTGAGCGTACGGAACATGCCCCTAGTCTTATATGCAGTAAAGTAGTAAACGATGCTACCTTCGACATTGCACAGGTTATCAGCAGTGGGGAAAGGCTGGTGACCATGACCACGAGTTCTGCCATGCCGCGTCACCCACCTGGCTGGTGCGCAGCACCATGACGTCATCGATGCGCTTCACAGGCCTGCAACATCGCCACATAACCAACAGCACTTTGGCAGCCACCAAGGCAAGTGGAAGCAGAACCCCCGCCATCGCATCGCCACCCCCAGACCCCAGCACACTTCTGACATCCTGAACAAGCACTCTGACAAGCATGTTCGAAAGGCTTCATGCTGGCATGCTTTGCCTGAGCACTCCACACCCAGTCAAATGAGGTTTGAGCCAGAAGCGGAACTACTGTTGTTGTGGTGTAGACCCAGTCGTGGATTCGGTGGGCATTGCCCGCCTTCCTGTACAGCACGCCTGCCCTCACCTGGAGTTCATGTCGGAGCTGAACTCCTGATCGCGATACACCGTGAGCCCCTCCTTGAGTGTCAGCTGGAACCAGTCACGACATGTCACCCTGCAGCGTGGTGGGGTGCAGAGGCAACGCGTGGTGAGCAAAAGCAGGAACGTCTATGACCTCTGCCCCTCCCAGGAGCGCCACAACCGGCCTGCGATGGCTGTCACGTTGCGTGCCGCAGTGGGGCAGAGAGCGCAACAAAACCCCAGACCCTGTAAACCAGTTGGTGGCAAACCACCTGGGTGCGGGCATGCTTGACGATCAAAGATCTATACAACCAGGTGCTTAAAAGCCCACTCCGCCCCTGCTGCACGGAGTTAGATCATACAATCCATGGCTGTTCTGTAGAGGCACTCCTGGCCATGGGGCTTGCACAAATGCAACGAACAGTAACCCTTAAACGCGGAAGTACGATTGATTAATGCATACATTAAGCGCTGCCTCTGATCCTGGTGCAAGCCTTTTGCACACACACACGCACCTGTTGCCAGTCCAGTTGTGGAAGTACTCATGGCCCACCACACCCTCGATGCGGCTGTAGTCCATGTCGGTGGCAGTTTCGGGCGACGCCAGCACCAGCCTGCACGCACAGCAACCGAGCGCTCGACGATTGCAGGCGGTTGCGTTCGCAAGCAACAATGCAGGCAGCGTTGGGACCTGACGAACGCTCATTCAGCACTGAGCACAGCTTAGATGAACGATGCCCACAGGCATGGACTTTGCACGGCAATCGGTGGATCCAAGTGCACCCACCTGGAGTTGAAGATGTTGAGTGACTTGTTCTCCATGGCGCCCATGTTGAAGTCATCCACCGCGACGATGTTGAACAGATCCAGATCGTACTCCAGGCCAAAGGTCTGCGGTACAGGATAGCACATCAGAGGCGCCATTTGGCACATGGTGGCAAAGCGCCATACGGGTGCAGCGAGTCCGCCACCCTACCCATGTGGGCGTGCGCTGTTGGGCATGCAGTGACAAGAGGAGTTGTGCATCCATGAGGGCCGAGAACTGCCTGCCATAAGGAAAGCAAAAGCCTGATCCTTGAGGAGCCTTGTTACATTCCACGGCACGGCCCGCCGATGGTGATTCATCAGTGTTTTGCTACATTTGTATGCAGGTTTGTATGCTTCTTGTGTAGGCAACCCAACCCACCTCCTCGTCCCAGCGCATGGACTTGATGAGCGACTCCAAGGCGTGGTCCACCTGCATGCGTCAAGTACAAGCGCGTGCGGAAGGCACGCCAGCGCCGCTGTCAGCAGCATGCCCCTGCTAAGAGGCCGTGATCATCCCCCCCGATGGGCGCCGTACAACAAGGCGAGGCGGAGGTAACAGCACATGCGATGCGTGTGCGACCTCAACATCACACACACACACACACACGCAACACTCCAAGGCACAGTACGACGACAAAGATGCCTGCCCAGCGGCCAGGCCAGCCCTGCAGTAGGCGAGCATCTGCACACGGTTGTGCACAGCGGACCCAGGGGCATGTACAAGCAGCACGCAGCCACGCACACGTACGAGCGCGCAGTGGCGCGCACCTTGCCGAGGTTGTTCTCCTGCACAAAGATGCGCAGCGCGACATTGCGGCCGGAGGAGGTGGTGAAGGCGCCCTCCTTCATGGCCAGCTTGCCCGCCACCAGCGCAAACAGGTAGCAGGGCTTGGGGAAGGGGTCCACCCACACGGCGTAGTGCCTGTGTGCAACGCAACACAGGTGTTCCCATGTTCCCGAAAAATGGAAATCCAACCAGCGTGCATCACGATGGCGGCCCGGATGGCAATGCTCGTCTGTTCCAAATGCTGTGCGGTGCCTCATCATGCATATCCCCGCTAGCGGGCAATCGCTCAGCATATCCAGACCAAGCATGCGTGCCGAAAGGTAGGGCGCTGTAAACCTGTGATGGATCCCAGCAGCCTGCACCTGTCAGTGCGTCTGACAGCGGCGCAGCCAGCACTCCCGGATACGCCCCCTCCCTTCCAACACTGTGTACCTGTGCGCTGTGTGCATGGTGTCTGACCCTCTGAATGATCTCCCCTACCCACCCGGACACCGCATGTCTCAAATGCGCTAATAATGCATTGGACCGCAACAGCCTTGTACAACATCACGGCTGTGACCGTGTGGCGCCTCACTGCAATTATACATCTCCCACGCGTGCGTGTGCGTGTGCGTGTGCGTGTGTGTGTGTGTGTGCGTGTGTTCAAGTGAATTTACTTCCCGTTGGGCCATGCAGTGTGCTTTCCGTGGGGCCGTACAGTGTGCTTGTACGCATGCTTATGCGTGATAGTGGGAACTGCACCTGAGGGTGGCGAGGTGTCTGGGCTGGGCTGAGCTGACGGCTGCCGCAAATAGAACAACGTATGTGTGTGTGTGTGTGTGCGCGTGCGTGCGAGTGCATATATGGTACTCCAGCGCATCCCACCACCCACCTGCCGCCCTCCAGGTCGCCGCTCTCCGTGAGGTTGCCGTTGCCCAGCAGCACCGGGTAACCTGCCTTGTCAGCCTCAATGCGCGTCGTGTACCTGCAGCGGCGCAACGCCCATGCACGCCAATCGGGCCTGCGTGGTGGGCCCAGCTCCGAGCACGAGGCACGGTGGCTGGCAAAGTGCAAACCAAACGCGTGCATAGGCCCCGGGCTTTCCGCTGCTGCATCTTTCCAGCTGTCCCATCACGCAGGCCCAGCTCCGTGCAGGAGGCACGCTGGCTGGCAAAGTGCAAACCAAACGCGTGCATAGGCCCCGGGCTCTCCGCTGCTGCATCTTTCCAGCTGTCCCATCACGCAGGCCCAGCTCCGTGCAGGAGGCACGCTGGCTGGCAAAGTGCAAACCAAACGCGTGCATAGGCCCCGGGCTCTCCGCTGCTGCATCTTTCCAGCTGTCCCATGGCTGTCTGGATCCGGTTCGCTATTCAGATGGCGCCAACCATGGCTTACTTGGCCATGACGTCCGGGCGGTCCATGAAGTATGTGATGCCGCGGAAGCCGTTGGCCTCGCACTGTGAGTGAGTGTCAGGCGCACAAGACAGCAGCATACGGTAAGTCATCAGCGCACGACAACACACATGAGTTATGACAACGCGCATCAGTGCGCGACGTGGCAAACCTCTGCGCCAAGCCGTTCCTTTCAGATGTAACACGCACAAATGTCCCCTGAATGGTGCATAACTGCGAGTTGGATGGTCAGAGCCGATCCAGCAGCCATGCCATCCGAGCTAGCATAACTAGGCTGCAATGTGCGACTGCAACGCGTGCTGAGAGCTGCGGGAGCTGCTGCAATTCAATTGGCGACAGGCCCACCTGCGAGCAGTAGTTCCCGGAGGACTTGTACAGTCCCTCCAGCAGCGTGTTCTCCTGAGGCTTGATCTCCGTCACAATCTCCAGCTCAACATCGCCTGCGGGTCCAGGGGATGCCAACACACACGTGTACGCGTGTTCAGAGTTATTTGGTTCCCGTGGGGCCATGCAATGTGCTTCCCGTGGGGCCGTCAAGTGTGCATATACGTGAGGCTGGAAACTGCACCTGAGGGTGGCGACATGCCTAGGCTGAGCTGACGTGTATGTGTGTTGTGTGGGGGTGGGGGTGGGGGGGCAGCGCTCGCAGACACAGAATGACGTGTGCAAGCACGGTCCCGAGTGCATGAGCATCACGCGCGACCGCTACGTTCCACCTACAGTGCGGATCATGACTCTTCCATTACCGCTGCAGTTTATCATAAGATCATCAATGCTCAGCAGCCCCGTTGCCATCCCCTTGTCAAGCGTGCTTGCCAACTCAATTGTCATGATCTCTCATGACAGCTTCTTATACACAATGCTACGCTGCTACACCGTCGCTGCTTGCCCCTGATGCGGCCGCGATGCCTAGCTACAGCACGATCACCCGCTTCTGCTATCATGGCATGCTCAGCCGCCACCCCCTACACACATGTGCCTCCGCCCCTGTGCTCGGAGCAGCGCTGTGGCACGTGCATCGTACATCGCACACATCCAGGCGGGCGCATGTGAACAAACGCAGCTTTGAGGGCCACAAGCAATGTAATCGCTCTCAAGTCCTGCAAACAAGGGATGCGTCATGGACAACGTGGCATGGGTGCAAGGTGCACTCAGTGTGGAGGATTGGTCATGGATGTCGGAGACACGTGCGCCTCACCCTTTGGCATGCTGCTGAGCGTGAGCGTTTTCTCCGTAACAGAGTATGCGGACGCCGCTAGTAGCTCCTTGTTCACGCGGACGCTCACCAGCTTTATGTCCTTCCTGTAATGTGTGCACCACAACACACACAAGCAAGCACATAGCGGCAGTGTGCACCCGGTGACCAACCCCCAACTGCATCCTTTGCGCGCATGCAGCATTTGCGGGGGGAGGGTACGCCAGTCGTGTGGAAAGTGCATCTTCGGAGCATTTGTGAGTGAGCATGATGTGGTGCAAGGTACCATGCACACGTGTCGCTGATGCTATTGAGTGTTGTCACTTCTCTGCTGCATGCATGTGAGGCCGTGTTGGGGTGCCCCCGTACCTGCCATCCAGCTTGAGTGCCGGCGGGGCGTCGCCGGCTGCGTAGTTTGGTTTCAGATGCATGAGGGAGGTGACGGTGGTGACATCCTCGTTGAGGTTGAAGCTCAGGTGCACCTGGCGCCGCCAACACAGCGTGTGACGAGTCGGGCAGTGGGAAGGCGCGGGACAAAATCAGACCATACGGGGTTCGTCATGCACTGCAGCGGACCATTTTCCATTCAACATGATGTCGTGAAATCGCGCACACCTCCAACCGGCGTTCCTGTGTCACGTGCGCAACATGTCCGAGCCATTCCGTAGGCTGCTGCAGAAAGCGTACTGCCGTTGTTCCCCAACTTCTGAGGGGCAGGTATTGCCACGCAGCTGCCTGTGTGCCACACGCCGCAGCATCGACTGCCTGGCCTCATCACTCCGCTACGGGCATTTATGGTGGTGCTGCTGAGGCAAAGCGCGCGCTGCGGTCAGCCACATTGCGGCTTCCGCCCAGACAGCTGCGATGCGCACCGTGTCGATGAGAAAGTGCGGGGGCTGGTAATCCTTGCGGAATTTCTCCTGCGGCTCATCGTGGTGGGGTGGGAACTTCTCCTCCTCCACTTGCACCTGCGGAAGCACAGCACGCATGACTTAATGCGGTGCACACCACTCGTGTGTGCGACATGACCCATGTGGCATGTTGGTGCGCCTTGTACTGACTGTAATGTCACCTCCTATCATTCAGGGCCGCGCTGCCATGAGAATCATGTGAGCGG
>BDDA01000218.1:98397-121445 GCA_001662385.1 Chlamydomonas asymmetrica | reverse complement strand
GGGGGCACACTGTCATGTTACTCATGTACTATCACACCCTGCCACTGGATGTTGGTTGTATGGACGGAGCATGGTCTGGGTGTCCCCTGCTGGGAGGAGTACCACAGCACGTGAAGTGGAGGAGTACCGGCCGTTCGGCTGACACGCTCTTCATGATCAAGCATAGCACAGCGTGACACACACGTGACACAAAACACATCTGAGCCACTGGCTCAGAGGATTTCCTGGTGCGCAACTGAGCTCAGGAGGTAGGTGTGGGGGCTGTGGTGTGGTGCTGTACTGCTGTCTCGCACGCTGTGCGCAGTCACTACCATGCGCAGATGGGGGTGGAGGAGCGAGAGCGCGTGCAGCGCGAGTGGAGCAACGACAAGATTCAGGCGAGTGCACGATTGATCGCATGCGGTTGCGACCCTTAGTCCGATGTCATTCCCATGCATGCGCTGCCAAGTTCCCAGGCCTGCGCTTAGCCGTCTGCCTTTCCTGTGGGGGTCCGCTGAATAAGCCATTGAATCAGCCCGAATGTGATGTCAGCCCCCAAATGATAACAACAAGAGCGGGTGTGATGACTCGACATCACCATACGCATGCGGGCATTGCCTGGTCGATGTGTGCATGGCGCCTTTCATGCGAACCTCGAGTCATGACAGACGTTCTTGTGCTTGGTGGCCCTGTGGTGCCTGTGTGCGCCTGCAATGCAACGGACCGGTCGCCTTGGCGGGATGCTGCTGCCGCCATGCAGGTCATCGTCGCCACCATCGCAGTGAGTGCAGCTGCCGCGAGGACTCCCAATAGCTTGAGCTCCGCCCCTGAAACTCACATCGCCGCCTGCTCTGCCCCTGACTTACGCTTCCTCTGTTCATCACTTGTCTTTATGCACGCGCGTGTTCATCGCTTGGCTCCGTCCTGGTAACCGTCCATCATGGCTTGTGTGCTATTACGAATGGTGGAATGCAGTTTGGCATGGGCATCAACAAGCCTGACGTGCGCTTCGTCATCCACTTCTCGCTGCCCAAGTCGCTGGAGGGGTACCACCAGGAGACCGGGCGCGGCGGGCGCGACGGCAACCGCGCCGCGTGCATCCTCTTCTACAACTACGGCGACGCGCAGAAGAGCCGCCACATGCTGCGCGAGAGCGCAAAGGTGCTTTGAATGCTTTTCTACTCACACATCACATTGTGCGCTACGAACTAGCCACCACGCATGAGTCCTGGCCTTGCACATGGCGACTGTAACGCAAGCATAATGAATTTTGCCATGCACCGGGCGGCAACCGCCGCCATGATGGCCTTGCGCCACGCGAATGGCATTGGTGACTAACGTCAAATGTGCGGTAGTCTCCATGTGCGTGGCAGTGCCTATCTGGGTGCCTGTCCTTTAAGCGGTATTGCGGTCTTGCAGCCCCTACCTGACTGCGTCAGGCAATGGTTGTGTGGCTGCGCAGGAGAACAATACGCCGCCGGAGGTGCTGCGTCAGACGCTTGACTCCCTCAACAGCATGGTGCGCCTGGTTAAACTACGGTATCACTGCCACGGCTCACCCCCGCAAGCGTTGCGCCACCGTTGCATTGACTTTGCATGCCTCACCCGTGCAGCCTGGAGCCGCAGTAGCACAAGGCTGTGGAACACCAAATCAGAATGTTCATAATCAGAGCCATGGCATGCTCGAACGCTTTGAGAACTCTTCATGCTGCCCTCTGTGCGAAGCAGTACAGTTCCCTTGGCGTCTGTGCCTGCCTCGTCTCCACATATGTGTGTGTATGTGTGCATGTGTGTGTGGATGTGCAGATCATGTTTGCGGAGGAGCAGGTGGAGTGTCGGCGTGTGCAGCTGCTGCAGCACTTTGGTGAGGAGTTCGATCCCGCACACTGCCGAAGCGGCTGCGACATTTGCCAGCAGCGCCAGGTGCGGGGCGGGGTGCGTTCGCCTCAACCAGGTTGAGGTCTTGTGCATCTGAAGCTTTTGACACGAGGCTCGTACTCTCCTCTAGATGAGGCTCAAGGCTGCGAGTCAAGCAACAGCTAGCCAACACGGAGAAGCAATTTCTTGCGCTGCCCTGGCTGGTCTCATGCCTACTGACTCTGCTGGCTGACATCGGCCCTGGTGGCTGTCTCGCACCGGTTGACGGCGTGCCTGCGCTGTGGCGCTAGTTGACGGCATATGTGTGTGTATGTGTGTGCTCTGTGGCCTGCTGGCTGTCATGCTGCACAAACAGTCCAGCGGGATGACATACGGCTCCAGGGATGTCAGCCGCCACGCCGCGGCGCTGGTAGCGCTGGTGCTGGAGATGGGCCAGCGGCATCCCGCATCCCAGGTGGTGGACGTGTTCAGGGGCAGCACCAGCCAGCAGGTAAGAAAGAACATAGGAAGAAATGGGTAAATGGGCACGCATGCAGGCGTTTGCCGTGCTGCGCGCCTTGTGCGCCCTGACCCGGCTGCCTGGTGTGAATGTGGATCTGCGCCCACACCTACCTGTCGTGTTGAAGACTGGCTGATGAGCTGTCCTAGTCATCACCATCACTCTGGTTCCTGCTCCAGCGTTGTAGTCATCAGCCCAGCACCCCACACAACCCCACCCCTGGCTTGTGGCATGTCCCTCCCTCTTCTGCTACTTTAGCGCTTTGTAGCTCACGCTCTGGCAGGCGCTGCTTTGTTGTTCACACTCACTTGGTGGCACCACGTTGTGGCTGGTCGTCGAGTCATGGGACTGCACGTGAGCGCGTGTGTGGTCGTCCTGCGTGCAGGTCAAGGCCCACGGCCACGAGCAGCTGCAGCACCACGGTGCCGGCAAGGACCTTTCCAAGGGCGACGCGCAGCGCCTGCTGCGCAAGTTGCTGGCCATGCACGTGCTTGAGGTAAGAGCGGGCGGGTGGTAGGATGAGCCGAGCCTCACAGTAGTACCGCCAGATTTGTACCGTCGGAGTACCGCTAGTACCGCCGATAGTACCGCCAGAGGTGCAAGCTGGCGCCGCAGCACACAGCGGTTGGTTCAGCGCTTGTGGGCAACACACCGTGTGCGCAACACAGCGCCGGCCAGCAGAGTGGGTGTGCATACAGCATTGAAGGGCATCATAGAGGATAGCCCACTGATGGCTCACATGCTAACACCCGGAACCAACCTGTTCTATGATCCACGCTACACTGCAGGAGGACACATACCGCCAGGAGAACGCCTACGCCACCATCAGCAGCTGCATCTGCGTCGGCACCGGCCCGCCCGCCCAGGCCGCCCGCGCCGGCCGACTCCACGTGGAGATGCAGTTCCTCTGCAAGGCCGGCTCCACAGCAGCCGCCGGCAGTGCGGAGGACGCGGGGGGTGACGCTGCGGCAGCCGGCGGCCGGAAGAAACGTGGGGGCTCAAAAGGGTCTGCTGCTGGCGGGGCGACGGGAGGGGGGGGCGGCAGGGCACGTGGCAGCACAGGTTCCGCCGGCAGCCTGGCGCGTGCCATTGAGATTGACGATGATGACGACGACTTTGGCGCGGTGGTGGGTGGTTGCATCGGTGCATCGGTGCATGCTCACATGAATGGCGCTGCTGGGGCCAGGAGCACACAGAGTGTTTTTGTACATCGTGGCATGGCTGCACGGTGCACTAGAGCGTGCCTGGCGCCAATCATCATACAGCTCAGATTGTCAGCATGCTAAATCACCAGCACGTTCTTTTGGAGCGAGCCATACAGTCTAGAGGCATTCCACCGACAGTCATATTGTTGCATAAGGGCGGCGGTTACACAAGGTGCGGTACGCCCTCCTCATGTTGTGGCATGTCATGATTGCAATGCTGCTGTCCTGCAGGTGCCCGGAGGCCCCGCCCCTCGCGCCCCAGCCGCGCGTGGCGCCAAGCGCCACAGCAGCGAGGTCATTGAGATTGAGGATGAGCAGGACGGCGGCGAAGGCATGGACGGCATGGGCAACGATCGACAGGTGCGAGCATCACCGGGTGCCATTCTGTGCATGGCATCGCTCGTCTGCCTGACTCTGGAATCCTTCCACGCATGCAATCTGGCATGGATCACACATTCACGCATGTATGGGGGCTTGTTGCACATGTCGTCAAGTCATACGCATGCTAAGAGACATTCTGCATTTGCTGTGGTCCCTCTTCTGAAGCAGGCAAATACCAAAACACAGCGCGTACCGTGTTGGCTGTCCTTGGTTGCACCCTCAACAAGCCTGCTCGCTTGCATACGGTGCATACCCCTGACTAAGGTACGTCAATGCGCAATTGGCCTCTGCCGCGCGGTCGAGGCAAAGTAGTGTTCAGTGACTCGTGTGTGCCGCCGCTGCCGCTGCTGCTGCAGGGACGTGTCAACGGAGGTGGTGGGGGCGCGGTGTGGCCCGCAAACAAGGCGCGAGCGCTGGGCCCCCCCAAGGGCCGCCTGCTGCTGACCACCGGGCCCCAGCCGCTGCCGGCACCGCGAGCGCACCAGCAGCAACACCAGGCGCAGGTAAAGGCTATGGCTCGCTCAAAAGCTTGCAGGGCGACATGTGGACGCTCTTCCCCCTCCTTGAGCGTTTGTTGCAACACTCTTGCCTTGCTGCGATGCGTTGGAGCGTGGGCGTTAGTGGGGACGGTCTAACTGCAAAATTGTGTGCTTGGATTGTGCAGGCTACTGCTGCTGAGGAAGACACCGACTGGGCGTTTCAGGTGGGGTACCGCCAGAGGTGCTGCCTGGGTACCGCCGGCTTGCAAGGCTGCGAGGGATGCAGCATCTGAGGCAGGGAGTGTGGCGCTGGGCACTCCGGCACCGATCATGCGCACAGCAAGGGTGTTTGTGCGCCTGTGCAGCCGTTTGCAGTTCACTGCATGCCGAGTCAGCTTGCAGAACCTGCATGCCATGTCACCCCACGTGCATTTCTGCTTCATATGTCGATCGTGCGAATAATTGCGAGCTGTTTGGATGTCAGAAAGGGACGGTGCAACCTGCGGTGGCACACGAGTGGGTTTCGCGCTGCTGTACGCGCTTGAAACCTCGTGAACGCAGGTGTCGTATGAGGCTCTGCAGCGTCTGCGTGATTTCCTCGTGCCCAAGCAAGGCAACGCCGGAAAGACCAACGCCAACGCGGTGCTCAGCGCGCATGTACTGCAGCAGCTGGCAAGGTAACCAGGCGGGATAGTGCGCCACTTTGCTCTCATTATGCCTTGGTTGGCGAACCCTGTCTGGTCAGGGAAAGCATGGGTCGTTTGGCCGACACGCTCCGGATGCAACATAACATGAGATGACATGGCAGGCGGGTCACAGGCAACGCCGTGACAAATCGTTGTGCAAGGCGGAGGCCGTGTGTTGGTGGCTGGTGCTGCCTGGCAGCAACTGCAGCGGTGCGCATATGGCAGAGCACCGGGGGAATAGAGGGCCAGGGTGTGCCTGGCGAGTGATGCGAGGGGGACACATAGTGTGCACCTGGCGCATGTATCAGCCAACCCCGCAGCAATGGGGCACTCCTACGCTTGCTCATCGTGCAAGGGCCGCTGCCCGCTGCTGCCCTTGGACATGCTCTTGTTAGCATACTTGGATGCCACTCCGGAAGTTCACCCGTATGCTAACAGCTCTTGCTGAAGTCTTCGCACGCTTGTTGCGTGGCAAGATTCACCAACCGACTGAGGCATGGCCACCGATGTCGCTCACGAACAACTTGTGTGACGCCACCCCGCAGGCAGCGGCCGCTCACGCTAGACGCTCTGCAGGGACTCACCATCTCCGGCCTGTCCAAGCAGCACACTACGAAGTACGGCGGCGTGATTGTGTTTGCGCTTAAAGAGGTGGGTTGGTCATGTCAGCTTAGCTGCTGCGCAAAACCTACCCTGCTGGGCCCGCATCAATTTGCTCCTGAGGCGTAAGGCGAAACGGATGCACGCCAACTCGGCGCCTTCGCAGGGGGGTTCTGTCCACGAGCAATACTCCTGCTGCATGTGGACACGTGTGTGACGTGCATTCTGCCATGCGCACAGGCGGAGACCATCTTCTTGCACGGCACTATCAAGCGCACCCTGGCGGATGGCTTCACAGTGACGCTCGACGAGGACATGCTGACGACGCTGTGGAACAGTGCGTGCAAACGGCCGAAGCAGCACCACCTCTGTGCCACTATACTGTTGACTCAGGCACTCGCGTACCTTTTCCCCTTACCATGTCTGATACATCTGGCACGTCTGACGCATGCCGCACACATCCCACCACTCACACACTTGTAGCACATGGCTCCGACTCCAAAAGCACTAGTAAGGCAATAATGCAGTGCAGCAAGCGTATTTGCCGGCAAGGATCCGCTGCACGGGGTTACTACGGCTGTTGCGTACCTGTGTTGCACCATGCCAGCCAGAAACACCACAGGCACGCACAACGCTTGCGCTTGCACCTACTGTGCTTACCCCGCCGCTGCAGGCGGTGCCAGCAACAAGGCCGGCAACAAAGGGGGCAAAGGGGCCGGGGGCGGTGTGGAGGATGATGCAGACGACGGTGCTGTTGGAGGCGCAGCTGCCGGGGCGCAGCCTCCGGGCAGGGCGCCAGCACAGGGAGGCGGCAGCAGCACGCAGCAGCAGCAGCAACCGTTTAGCAAGTTCCGCAGGAACTCTGGAGGCGGTGGCGTAGCAGAAGCGGAAGCCACTTTCAGTGGGGCCAACTTGGGCGGGGTCCTGCCTGAGCCTGCCTCTCGTGTTGGCGCTGCGTTGGCCGCGCCGTCGTCAGCCCAAGCCGCCGCACAGCCGCTGCCGCCGCAGCCGCAGCCGCAGCCGGTTGCCCAGCCTGGGTGGCAGCGTAACGCGCAGCAGCAGCAGGAGCAGCAGCAGCAGCAGGAGCCTGTCGGCATTGCGACGCAGTGGATACAGCGGCGAGGCAGCGGGGGTGCAAGTGGCCAAGCAGCACACGGCAGCGGTCCGCTGCGCCACTCAGGCGGTGCCGGCGGGGGTGGCGGTCTTCCGCCCGTCCATCCCTCCGTTGCCGGCACGGCCCCCTTCTATCGACCACAGCCGCCTCAGCAACAGGTGCAGCCCGCACCATCCGCGCAGCAGCCGCATCAACCGCAGCCGCCGCATGTGGCGCCCACCGCCCCGCAGGCGGTGATGCATTGGCAGCCTGCCTTAACTTCAGGGGGCGCTAGTGTGCAGGGCCAGGGGTATGGGGATGATGGTGAAGGGGGCTCCTATGGGGGTCCCTCCATGTCTCAGCAGCCCCCCCAGTCACAGCGCCCCAGTCGGCTGTCGTTGACCGCACGCCAACAGCAGCACCACCACCAGCAGCAACGGCAGGCTGGTAGTTTTGCGCCAGCATTTGACAGCAGTACCAGTCAGCTTCCCGCCGGTGGTGCACCAGGCTCAGGACCAGGCTCAGGCTCAGGCCCAGGAAGTATGCCCGCGGTCAATGGCGGCAACACCGCCGCCGCCGGCTTTTTATCGTTCCGGGGCGGCGCTGGCAATGGCGGCGCCGGCAATTCCGGTGGCGGCAACCCCACGGGCGGTTGGTAGTGCGTAGATAAGGCCCTCACGTAGGAGGGGGGTCAGCCGATGCCGTTTCCATGGGAGTGCACCGGCATTCATCAGCAGAGGGTAGGATGGCCGTCACATGCAGCCAGGTAGAGGGCCTTGTTTAATTCCTTGCGTAGAGGAGATGCACCTTGCCATAGAGCTGAGTTTCAACACTATCTGGGCAGTGGGCATGTACGGTATGTCGACAGGAACAAACTATCGGCTCAAATCATCATGTATCACTTACCGAGCACCAGCACAGTGGTGCGTGTCTAGAGGTCCATCGTGAGTACCGTAGTTTTGGCTCTTAAGACATTTGAGGGCTTTAATAGGCTGTCCGTTGCGTGATGGGTACAGGAACTGTCCTAACCCCTGCGCATCCTGAGTGTTGGCCACCTGGCCACCTCCATAAGCTGCACACACCGAGGACACCATGCGTGCGCACATGAGGCCAACTGACGGCTGTGTATAGCATATTAGCATTGGATAGGTGGCAAGCTGGCAAAGCTGATACCAGGCACGGCTAACGGCTGTGTAGGTTGTGTGCACCAAATGTGTCTCCATGCCAATGGTGTCTCGTGCCTTGCGGTAGGGCTCGGCTGCTTCCCGGCCACGCATCCCCCCCCACAACACACTCACAGCACATGCAAGGGCTGCACAGTGCATTCATGACCACCGACCCATTCCCCAATGGCCTGTGAGGCCACCGGATTGAAACGTCATTCGCTATCAACCATGCAATGAATGCATGCATGGAGATGCATCATGTGGTTGTACCCTACCATGCACGCCTATCGCATGGAGGTCACCCCGGCCACTGAATCGCACAACAAGGAATGTGAATGACTGCTGAGTTGCGTTGGTTGCTTGGCTCCACCTTTCATGATCGTTCGTGAGAGGGCCCACCAATTCATCGATGGATATTACACCCCGAGCGCAAACACCGACATACGATAGACATGCATTATTAATATGTATAATGCAAGTACGTCATGGGAGCAAGCGGCCCGCTCGTCGTGAGCCATGGAGGCCCCATCCAGGGTGTAGCGCGCGCATACAGCGAGCAAGCATGCCATGCAAGCAGCAAGCGCTGCACGTGCAGCAGACGTGCTCTAATACTGCAAGCAGGCTTGCATGGCTAACTGAACTGGCATGAGAGGATGCAACCAAAGCGCCTGAGCTGCTGTGTCAACTGGGGGAGGACGGGACGGCCGGAACACCGGGCCTCAGCATGAATGTGCAAGTGGTCTGACGCTGGACAAAATAGCATTGAGGGCCAGGGCTGAGATAGCGTGAACCGTCGCTTGGACCAGGCAGCGGCCCTCGCAATCTACAGCGACGAGATAGCTGAAAGAAGTTATTGCAAGTATGGGTAGGGGCAGCAGCAGGAGGAAGGGAACGGCTTAGTTGGAGTGAAACGTGCCATACTCGTAAGTAACCTTGAACGCCAGAAGCATAGCGGTTTCCCTGCAGTGCGGGTCCGGCAAGGCACCTCGAATCACAAGCCATCCAAACAGGCTCAGCTTGCCGCACACACCTTTGCTGCCGCATGCACACACCCCTGCGCACTGCGGAGCCATGGACCTGCCTGGCACGATGTCAAGAGGCGCAAGGTGATGGCAATATACACAGCAGTACAGCACCCTTGCCAGGTCTGGGACCTTGCAACACCCCATTGAGCCCACCAGTACATCTGCACATCAGGAACCGGATGGGCATAGATGCAAAAGCCAACCTAGACTAACGTGCACAAGCACGGCACGGGGGTGGCATGGAGTATTGCCTGCTGCCGCCGAGACGTACTACGCGGGCGAGGTTGAGCTTGAATCAACACAAGGCGCAAGGCAGCACACGGGCATGTGAGATCACCTCGGACAGATCAGCATGCAAGGACAGGCCACACAAGCCGTGTTGCAACTGGCAAGCGTGCGCCTTTATGTATGGATCAAGTACGCAACGCAACAGTCAGTACTTCCAGAGCACAGGTTCAAGATACAGGATGGGGAACGCAACAGTATACATGTATTGACGTATGCGGCGCTTCACCCCCATGTCATTGGCGGGCTGTACTGCACTAAGCCCTTGTGGCCCTCTTGCACCCCATGTGCATAGCTTGGTGACCCCCTTCTGCTTGCCTGGTCCCCATCTGGGGGGAGCATGGGCCGTGTGGCCAACACGCTCCTGATGTAACATAACATAACATAACATTGGCGGGCTACGCGATAGGCGTATCGCTTGCAAGCATCCATTATTGGGATCGCACGCAAATGAGCACGCGGTCGGACTGAAAAGGGGACCAGGGGTCTGGCGCCGCCTGGTAGCCCACAGTGCCTGAGCTGTGCCGCTCATTGTCACAGCACACGGAGCATTTCAGCGTGGTCAGCAGCGAATCGGCGCAAGCACTTTTAAGTTTGAGCTTCGGCACTCATCAATGTGCAAGGACATGTGGGACAGGGGTCACGCACGTAGACAATAAACCGAAGAGCTCGTGTTTGTGTTTGCGGCGCCGTTAGGGCAGCTTGGTGGTGATCGCGCATGCGGCCGCAAGCAATACCAGCCAAAGCGCATCAACCACAGGCCAAATCAGGTTGAATCGCATTGAGGCACGGCCTCTTGAGGAAAGAAACGCACACCCTGACCCCCACCCTGACCCTTTAGCTTGAATAAACGCCGACCCCACTGCCAAAGCCTCACACACAGCAGCAACGTGACCCCATAGCAAAGCGACAGAGGTGGCGTGTGCAGGACTTCCACCACCTTGCCAGGAATGTCTCCTACAGACCAAGAGAGTACGGTATTAGTGCCCTGATCGAAAGGACCGACAGCTGCAGCCTTCTTACACACCCAGCTCCCCTCAAATGCGAACAAAGCATCCAGCAGTGGATTCACCGCAGACCTTCCCCAAGGTTTTCATGATTAATCATGAAGCACCAAATGAAGGATGCACTTTGCCGCATGCGCGCCCCATCTGTTGCACGTCGGTCTCAAATCAGGACACGACCACAACTGCAAAGCACAAGGGTGAAACTACAGGGCCACTGCCAGCCCTGAGCTCAGACATCCAGCCATTGGAAAGCCCCTGCACGGTGCCAGAGGCACGGGGGCCGCCTGCATCGCATGGCCTTCCTGCATTCCGCGGCCAGACCTTGCGGATTTAGTACGCCTCGTGAACCTTCACCATACCACGCCAACATACCACACCACCATGCCATGGGCGGTTTGCGTCCCACCGAAAGGGGCCCTATAGGGGTACGTGCTGCCAACGTGCCATACCACTGCCTTTCACATTTCAGGCAACTCCAGCTACCGTATTCAAGCATATGAAGGAAAAGGTAGCAAAATCACCGCAGAGGTAGCAAAATCGGGCAGGATCGGTCAAGGCCAAAGGTCCACGAAAGGTGAGGCACACGGTCGCGACATCAGCAGCACTGGCGCTTGCCATCAACGTGGCCGAAAACACCCTGGCAGGACCTTATCGTGCAATCCAGGTGCAGTCCACGGTGAACGTGTTGGCAGGCTGATTGAGGACCTGCCTGTTGGATCCTTTGGGTTTGATAAGTGGACACAAGGACCATCCGCTACCGCAATATTGCCAGCGCACGATATCCCTCACATAAGCGGTACATGAAAATGGCGCTTGCCAGGCGCATACACTTGGCGCGCGAAGCGAGCCGCCTTGCCACTTGGTTTTTGACCGCTTCCAATGCCACGCGGCATTGGCAAGGATCGCATGAAATGCCGCAGGCAGCAGTGGATTGCGCAGGGACAGCAGTGGGCAGCCCTAATGTACCGTACTAAACAAACGATGAAAGTAGCGTGTTGCTGCTGCACACCTTGAACGCCGCAAGAAGCAGGGGGAATAGACCCGGGGACAACAAGGCAATCGTCTTGGGGACAGCGGCGAGCGGATCATGCGTGGCACCATGGTCATGATGGGACAGCCATGCGTGAGAGAGTGCGTGAGTAACGCGTAAATCGGCCAGCGGGACAAGGCGGTCCTGAGGGCTGCCGAAAACAGACACTGAGCTCAAGTGGCGCCTGTGGGCTATTAGTGAAAGGAAAGTTCACAGGGTATAAATGTACTTGCACCGACAACGCTTATGTGCGTGTTGACAACACGATCAAGCCCACCACCAGCCATCCGGTGCTCAACAGTCAACAAACACCACACGCACCCCCGCGAAACTCGCAATCTGGGCGTGTGCAAGCATGTGTTGCTCACACCCCAGAGCGACGGACGCGGATAACCGGAATCTGCACCCCTTGCATTGTGTGCATGGGCCCGAAAACCACAACATTCCCTCCATGCAATACGGAGCCCAACAGGCCGAGGCGCCCCCCCCCCCCAAAAAAGTGAGACCCAGTTATGACTCTGGGCTCACCCCATCTAATGATCCTATGTGGTACGGTACTGCGCCGCCTCCACACTTATCACATTTATCTTGCCCTGTTCCCCAGATGCCGCGCAGATATTGCCTCGCCGGTAGCGCTCAGCAACCCATCACATGGCATTGTGTCATGTTGCGAACCTAGGGTGCTTGAGTTGCCCTTGCTGGGCCGCGACACGCTGTGCCTCAGCTTGCATGCTGTACACAATGCATTTTGCGGCGCCATCCACCAGGAAGGCGCACGACGCAACCGTGGTACTTAAAGCCATCATTCAAGGGCTCTTTGTTGCTTGGTGGGCTCGTGCGAGCGATATCAGTCCTCATACAGGGGCTCCCAAGCTCCCAAGTGCATACAGCAAACAAGCCTTCAGGAAAAAGCAATCCTGCAACGCGTTCGCCCTGCAACACACCTAAAGAAGTGCAGCATGAAGGCGGCTCAGTGGTTGCCGCAAGACAGCAAAAACTACTGGGGTTGCACACCGTACAGCGGAGCAGCATCACCCTGATATTGTGACACTTCCCATATCTCTCTCTTGAGGCACTGCTGAGGCATCTGCGGCCCTGTTGAGCGCGTCAGCTAAACGCCACCGCCTGCCGCTTCCGTGCAGCGGGCCTGTCCAGCAAGGGGGCTGTGCATGTGAATCCAGGAGTGGTCGATCAGCTCCGCGATGCTGGGCCGAGCCGATTGGCGCCACGACAGGGCCTGCAGGATGAACAGCTTGCCTTGGGCCGACAGCCCCGTGGGCATTGCCAACACGCCGCTGGCCAGCCGCCGCATCACACCGTCCAGGTCCCGTGCCGCAAACGGGGTCACTCCAACAACCTGCATGCAGGCAAACCACCAGAGGCATAGGATGCGGGGGGGTGCTGTCAGCGTCATTGTCGTATGGCAGCCCAAAGAAAAGGAGTGCTGACCTCACTTACAATTACGTACTCTGATACTCTTTAGGCAGGTCCAGGACAGGCAAGGGCGGGCGGCATGCAGGCAACAGCGTCCCTGCAATCCTCATGATGGCCACGCACCGCAAGCCCTCCTGCCCCTGCTCACCAGCTCATATGCAAAGATGCCAACGGCCCAAGTGTCCGTTGCAAGCCCATAGTGGCTCGTTGGCGGCGCGGTCAACAGGTAATCCTCCGCTCCCGCATCTTGCTCCTCCGAGTATATCTCCTCAGGTGAGCCCCTGCTGCTCTCCCCCTGCTGCTGCTGCAGTAGCGCCGGCTCCCCTCTGCCGTTGCTTGCGCGTGGTCCTCTTGGCGCAGCCGATGGAATCACCGGTGCCCTCAAAGCCGGTTTAGGCGCGTTGCCTGCCTCAGCCTGAAGCGACGACCTACGCGTGGAGGGCGGCTCGGTCCAACCGCTCATGCCATCGTCAACGCTGGCCATGATATCCGCCATGCTTGCCTTCGCGCTGGCATTGGCATCTGCTCCTGCATCCGCATCTGCAGCTGCGGTTGCACGCATTGGTCCTGGAATACGCGGATGGTCGATACGTCCACCGCCCGTGCTGTCCCATTCTCTCTCCCCGGCTGCCTTGGCATCCTCTTGTGTGGTTGTTAGCGCAGCATTCAGCGTGTTGTCCACGCTGCGACGCATGCATGCCAGCACGGCAGCCGATGGGTAGCTCATGGGCGTCACGGCTCCGTCCTGCGGGGTGTTGATCAGCGAGGAAGCACCCCAGGGCGACTTGGTGAAGTCGTCCGCGCTCGTCTTGGCCTTGCAGCGCAGCTTCTCGGGGGCCATGTACGGCAGGGTGCCTGCACACCACACACACACACACATACAAGCGCAGCTGATTTCGAGCGGAAGGGTTTGAACGGAAGATTGACACAGGACGTTTTGCGCTGGAGTCCCGGCACGCTGGCTGTCACACCCTCAATATCCACCACACCACACCACGGCAACAAGCATGCATGGCTGCATCAAGGAAGGATCTTCACTGAAATGCGGGGTGGTGGAGTATGTATACAGCCCACCCAATCCTGCTCGTGGTTCCCCCCTGCGCCCTCTCCCGCACAAGTTAATAAATTATAAAGCTTGCTCCCGCACACATGACAAAACCCTGCATGCATGCTCCAGGATGATTCGCTGCACCAGCGCATGTTGCGCGCCCTCACCAGCTCTGGTGTTTGCAAACTCATCCAGCAGGTTGATGGCCAGTCCAAAGTCGCAGAGCTTGATGCAGTCGTTGGCACCGACCAGCACCTGCAGGGAGGGTAGCGGTAGCGACAGGCAGGAAGACCACACGGTGTGCCAGCCGCAGTCACGTCGAGGGCGTAATGAGTGCATCCGCAGTGCGTACATAGGCATGGTCAGCGCGACAACCCAATAATATATGCTGAGGGCAACGGGGAGCTGCAGGGGAGCAGGAGGCATTGTATACAGCAGATAGTCAGGAGCTGGGCACACCCCACCTAAACCCACCACCGCGGTGCTGTCCTACAAATGTACAATGCATCACATTGCGAATGGGCTACCGTATTTGGCAGGCCACCCAGGCGTACAGTATCTAACACCTGCCGGCTTGGGCAACTGCTCACATTCTCCGGCTTGATGTCGCGGTGCAGGATGCCGCTGCCGTGCAGGTACAGCAGCGCCGACAGCACCGGCGCCAGCACCGCGCGCACCGCCAGCGCCTCCGGCAGCCGCCCGCCATGCGCCAGCATCACCTGGCGCAGGTTGCGCCCCGCCACGTACTCCGTCACGATGCACACCACGCCGCTGCCCTCCTGTAGCTGCGAACAACCACCACCAACCCACGATACATGTGCAACATGCACCCACCGAGGGTCAGCCGTCTGTCAACAACCTGAATCTGCCTTTCCTAGCACAAATCAACATGCCAGGTGACGTAATCGACCGCCACGTGGTTGCACAACAGGGTGTGCGAATTCCAGCGGTGGCAAGGCAGCAGAGTGTTTGGGAGCAACTACAGGTTTCAGCCTCCGAGCGCTTTCCTCCCCACACACGCACCTTGCCACTGCCAGCGTGATGGCCTTGTAGCCACGCCGCGTAGAACTGCGTGATGTGTGAGTGGTGCTCCAGCTTGGAGTGCAGCGTGATCTCCCTGAACAGGTGCAGCCGCTCCAGGTCGCCCAGGCCCGCCAGCTTGTACACCTTGAGCGCCACGCAACACCCGCTCAGCACGCACTGGGCCTGCACGCGGGGAGTGGACAGAAGCGCACATGCACACACATTGGCGCATAGCCGCATACTGTGGGCGCATGCAGGAACGTGTATGACAGCTGGCGAGGCAGGGTGGTGCACAAACATCGAAATTGACGAGGGTGTGGGTTATGGCGTTGCTTGCGAGTGCATGAGCCAAACGCTTACCTCGTATACAGTGCTTGCATATCCACGGTGCAGCAGGCGCAGCAGGCGGAACTGTTTGTGGCTCCAATACGTGCGGTACATGGCGACGGGCATGCTTGTGGATGCTGCGAGCAGCACGCTCTCGGGCTGCTGCCTCTGCATGCCCTGCGGTACAGCTGCGTACTGCTGCGGTACAGCTACTGCGAGCTGCGCATGTGGGTCACGTAATGCGGCTGGGCTGGCTGGCATCACCGCGTTGCAACCGCCCAGCAGCGCTACGGCGGGCGGCAACCGCGGCGCTTGGGTTGCCTGCTGCGGAGCTTCTGGAGCAGTGCCCGCCCCGCTGAGTGGTGAGGCAGGCTGCATCACCCACAGGGCTGGAATGGCCCCCGAGGGGCGGGTGGCGGTGACCCTCACAGCAGGGCTGCCAGTTGCGACCTCGCTGGCTGCTGGGCTTGAGGGGGTGGCGCCGGCCATGGCGGCTGCAGCGGTGAAGACCGTCGCAACGCCCTGTCGGATCACCACGACACGCCTGGCGGGCGGCAGGCTGGCAGCAGCTACCGCCGCTTCGTCGTCATGGTCTGTCAAATGGCTGTCGTTGCGGCCTACTGCACTGCCAGCGCCACCTGGTAGTGCTGAGTTGGCGCTGGCACAACTGGTGCAGGCAATGCGCAAGCCCGGAGAGACATCTCCTAAGCCGTCTGCGCCTGAGGCCCGGCTGTGCCTGCGGTTGACAGTAGCAGCAGGACGAGGTAGCGGTGTACTGCTTGTAGCGCTGCTGCCTCCACCGGCACCTGTTGTCGTTGCCGACACATTCAAGCTCGAGCGGTGTAGGTGAGCACCTGCTGAGTTTCTGTGTGCTGTCGTGCCTATAGAAGCCTTGTGCAGCTGTGTGCTGTCAGCGCTTCCTCTGCGGTGCTTCATGCAGCGCAGGTCCTCAGACAGTCCTGTGGTTTCGCTTTGCGTGTTTTGCAAACCAGGCTGCGCAGGGTAGCTGCCTAGCAACATGAGGTCCTGCGCTGTGCCTGTCAGGAAATCCGGAAGGTAATGGAACTGCTCCTTGTCAAGTCCCAACAGTTGCTTGACACTGAGTCCCGAGTCAAACAGCCCATTGCTGAGGCTGCCAGTCGGGTTGGCAGCTGCCAACGATGCAGTCAGCGCATCGGACAGCGTATCTGCTGGAGTAGGGCTCGCGCGAATAGTTGAGGCCGCAGAACGAAGGTCGGCGTTCCCGCGTGTCATACACGAGGGACCCCCCACGGGCATGTCCTGAGAAACCACTTTGCTTGACGCTCCGCCAAAACGACCTGAAATACACACACGCGACAGGTTAGTGGGGTGCCGAGGGTGCTGCCGAGTCACCGGCAAATCTTTCCCGTGGAAAAGCTCATTCTGCAAGCACAGTAGTGTCGCGGGGGCGTGGGTCCTCATCCAGGTCGGAACGCCCAGGCGTTTGACGGGAATAATGTTAGTCGTGTTCGTGAAGAGAGAAACTGAACTATAAGCTGAAGTGTGCGTTCGAGCGCAAAAGACATGCATGCCCCAAGCAGCCACGGGCACACTTGCCCCAAACACCAATTGCCACCAATTGCCCAAACCACCAAAACCTTGCCTGCACTGAGACCGTTTGCGTACTGGTCAACATAACCAGTCTCTTTGTCGCTGGATCCTCCTCCTGAAAGGTCCTTGCGAAGACATCTGCAGGTCCTGACCAGAACGTTTCCCATGAAAGCTGCGGGTGCCAAACAAGCGTGTGGCCGCTCATACACTGACGTTCATAAGGCAACTCTGTGCATGCGCCAGCCTGAACCCACTGGACTGGACTCTTGTGGTTTAGATTTGCCCAACGTCCACGTGCCCCGCGTGCCCAACGTCCACGTGCCCTGCACGCACAGCAAATACCTCAGCTTTGGTAAGGCCAGGGGTGTTTAAAATGTTGGGTGGAGTGAACAACTTCAACTTACACGAGCGAGATAAACAATACGGCATGGCTCAGTGGGGCATGGCTCAGCGGGTCACAGACACAGCCTTCGCTTGCAAAGGTCCTTCCCTAATGATTGTTGTGCCTCCATGCCCCCACAATAAACAATACAAATGCTAAGTATAAATCATAATATTCCTCCTGTATATGCTTGCGCAGCGTTTCCTTGAGGCTAGCGCTGAAAAGGGTTTTCGAGCGCCAGCAGGCCGCACACGCGAGCCAACCACCATGATACACAAATGCTTCAGCAACAACATGTCAAGCAAGTGGTCAACACTCTTGATGCGATGTTTAGGTCATGTATGTTGACAGGAGTGGTGCCCGGGTGGTTAGTCACGCGGTCTCGCTCCCTCGTTACAAGCCGAAGGTCACTTGAAATGGGTGGAAGTTCATAAAAAGAGTGGCAAATTTTGTGCAATCGAGAACAATTGTCCATGCCCTCCTCTCTTGTGACTTGCGCGTGAGCCATACAACCTGCGGGCACCAAGTGCACTTCAGTCATGCAACAAGCGGCTTGCCCTAAAGCTCCACAACAAAAGTCCATGCCCCTCGCAGAGTATATTGGTGCTGTTTTTGCTTGGCGTTTTTGTGGCGGATTTGTGGAGTCCAAGTGCCCCTCCGGAGGCAAAGAACCCTTGTCAGACGCATGCTGTTGCTTCCGTGTTGCTACGACGCCCGAAGCTGTCATGGGAACTGAGCCACGCATAGGTTGCCTACATGTGTGCCATTCTACGAGGAGCTGTGCTCACAGCGTTCTTGTTCAAGAAGCTGTCCTGAAATGTGGTTCGCAGCTCATGCAAGAGTGTTGCGTCACGTCACACAAACAATGGTCAAGCCTGCCAAACTTGACAAACCGGGCCAATGTCAAGTACAACCTCAAGGCAATACAGGGTGTGCAGCTTATCCCAGCACTACACACTTCTGGAGACGTTCAGCGAGCACCGTTTCATCCATTACAACGGGGCGTCAAGCAAGGTATGGAAAACAATACGTTTGCCAAACGTGTTTGGTACTTATTGTGGGCTTATGGCGCCCATAACACCTTACAGTACCCCAAGCAGAGTGACCTCTGCGAAGTAACAGTTGCAGACAGAGAAGTGCAGCAAGCGTTTGCTCACTCACAGTGGCGGACAGTGTGCTTTAGTGTGCAAGCAATGCTATGGGGCCCTGTAGGCCCTCAGCGCCGCCAGTGACGCCGCGCGTTGGGGCACCAGCCTGCTGCTGTAACTTGTCACAATCATATTGCTATGCAGATCGATGCTCGCCGCTGTTTGACCCCTGTCAGGCTTGGGGCAGCGCACAATGACAGCGCAAAACCACGCCGGCGCAACATTAGTGACGAACGCTAACCCGCCTGAAACGTGGGTCCCGTAAGCAAGTCTGGCACGCATGCTTGTTCACATAAAGGCAACTCCAGCCAGCTTTGCATGAAGATGCAAGCGTGGGGATGTTTGACAGCAATCACGCCAGTGGAAAGCAGTACGGTGGGGGCTGTGCCTAAACAGTACCCAATCAGGCATTCAGCCTCCCTAGGCATTCTGAAAACCCGAAACGGCCTGATGAACCAATGCAAGCCAGGGAAAGCGTTGCATGCGATGTAATCATACACCCGGCCACCCCACCACTAGATCAGCCCCTCGCTGGGGCCAGCAGCAAGCGCATGCATGCAGCTGACTAGGCGATTGTCAGGCAACCATGGAGGGTCCAAGTTAACCACAGAGCAACCACATGCAACCCGAAGTGCAACCAGTTGTGCAACCATCAGTGCCAGGATTTTGCAGTTCCTTGGCCACGCATCCAGGCCGCTACAATATCAGCACAGCGCAATGGCAACAGCGGCCGAGCGTGCATGTGCATCCCGGCCCCCAGCGTTTGTTGATGGTCTTTTCTGTTGGCCCAACAGCCACAGACAGATGCAAGCCACACCAGCAGTGCAGCACCAAATGTGGGTTGACCAACAGCAGATTGATTGGGACAATGGACAAAATGGGCAGGGAGAGGTAGAGAAACTCAATGTAATCTGTGAGGAACACCACACAAATGCAGGCATGGGTCACACACTACTCTGCCGTACAGCGCGGCAAATGTCATCCATACCACCCACACAACCAAGCAGGGCGTGCAAAACAGCAAAGCCCCTGCCCCGCAAACACAAGGCCAGCGAACCACACATGCAAGCCTGCTGTGCATGCCGGCAGCCCAGCCCAAGGGTGCCCCAGGCGATGCACCCTGCCCGGTCATTACGTCCCGTTGCAACACTGCCGCACGCCTGGTTTTGCCACCAGAGCCGCCACCACCAGCAACCAGTGTACCGTGTTTCATGGCATGCGCGCTCTGCTGCCAGATGCATGCCGGATCGCCAAGCGGAGATCCGGGCCGTGGCACAGCAGACACGGCTTTGGGCGTCCTGCCTCGACAGAGGGCCAGGGGATGCTCAGGCTCACGGTAATGCAACACGCACGAGGCTCCGTCCATGCATACACAAGTGACAAACCCAACCAGCTACGGCATGCGTCGGGATGACGACAATCCTCGATCCATGTCATCAGGGCACAATGCAAACCGTACGACGAAGCGATCAGACTGCCATATGCACCATTTGCAAGTACCGGCAGCAACCGCAGCCGTGATGAAGGTAACACATTAACATCGCAGAGCACTTGAAGGTTTCGGCGCTTGTAAGTTGGCATGCCGCTGGGTATGCTCTTAAATGCTCAAGCGCATGCACGCATGAAAGCTGCCTTGGCTTGACAAGGCAAATTTTGAAACCTTGACCACAGCAAGTGGAAGTGGAAATTCATGGATTATCCGTCCTAGTTGCCCAGGTTGACTCCATGCGTCCATCAGCCTCCAACGAGGCGACCCCAAAAGCATAAGTGCATGGTAAGAAATTGTTGAGAATGATTTATCAACTGAGGGGAAAACGAAATCGGGTGCCATTGTGTGCCATGCACAACGCTAACAACGTGTGAATCCCGCGTACGCAATCAGGCGGTGATGCCACGCGCGGTAACACCGGTAGAGACAATCGCACACAGTCCGCAGGTGCATGCCACACGACCGAAGGTCTCCATGCATTGCATAGGCCGCATGACCACCGGGAGGTTTAGCGACCAGCTGGCTGGTGGGCGTTAGCCACCATGAGCGTATGTGACAGCGAAATTTGGCCGGATAGGAACGGCGGGTGTGGACTAACAATGCGTTTCAGTGCTTCAGAAGACTGTCTAGCCCAGACTTTCCAAATGAAACAATCCTAGCAATACATGCAAGCTCACGCTGGAAACAGCGCAACTTGTATCGATGCGCGGCCCTCGCTTTTACGAAATGACGGGCATGGGGTGATTGGACAACAATCATACTTTGGATCGGCTTGCATGCCCCCATGCTTGCTCTCACCTCTGCGTGCCACAAAATTGCGTGCCGTACTTGCAAAACACGGGATGAGGATGCGCTGAGTCACGCTGTCAGCGCCAAGCTCATCATTATTGGTGTCCTGGCTTTCCTCCTTTTGCTCATACTGGAATGTACTGCGATTCCAGGGACGTGCGTTGCCGGCTTGGCAAGCACATTATCGTGACCGTATGTGCACATGCCGGCGCTACCGCAGTGCTAGAGTGACTTCCGCTTTTATTGGTCTACAAATACATGGTGATCCAGGGGTGGTGGATCAGTTGCAATACGGAGGGCCGCATGTTGCAATGCCAACGCAGCGCCTGCAGCAAAGGCACAGCACATGGTGTACAACATTGTATGGCACATACTGATTGACAGGTTACCGGCGAGTGGCATGCAAGAGTGAAGCGCCGCACCGACCCCCACACAAATGCGCGCATCTGTTGGAGTGCCTGATCAAAACAATGCAGGTGCAGCAATCAACGAAGCACACACGGTAAGGTCTTCCCCGCATCTGGCCAGCACTCCAAGGCCAGCCAGCGTTCTTCAGGCAGCGTGCCCGCATCCTGTGATTTGCACCAGCGGCTCTCTTAGTAGCCCTGGTGCAGCATGCATGACTCACCTGTAGGATGAAGCTGCGGGACTGCAAGGACATGTTGGCAGGAAGCTGGATGGTGCGGCTGGCAAGACGCCTCAGCACAGCCTCGGTGTCATGCCCTGCAAACGGCGTCGTGCCAACCACCTACGCAACAAAACACAAGCGTGGCAGGCAGAACCTGGAAACGCACGCGTTGCCGTCCTCGAGCCTGAAACCCGTTCACGTGCAGTACAACGCTGCTCAACAGTTGTTGCGGTATTCGCAAAGCGAGGTTGCCTTCCAGCAGCTCACCAGTTCGTATGCAAACACGCCGACTGCCCAGGTGTCGACTCCGAGCCCGTAATGCTGCGGCATATCTTGCACGGCCGGCTCCGCACAAACAGGGCTGTTTGCAGCGGGCACGGGCAGGGCAGATGGAGCTGCAGAAGACACTGACCCCCCGGCATCGCCTGCATCGGCGTCCACTTCCTTTCGGTACAGGGATGCCGCTGCGCCTGGCGCTGCAGATGATACGTCAGGATATAGGGATGCCTCCAACCCTGGCTCCGCAGATATCATTGCATCGTGGCTGTGGCTGGCGTTTTTGCAGCTTTCTTTTGCTGCATGGGTTTGTTGGGTTTCGATGGTTTCGGGGCCGCGACGCGGCGGCGGTGTGGGAGGCAATGGCAGCGCCAGAGGTGTGGTCGCCGTAGAGGGATGGCCAGCAGGTGCCTCGGCTGCCGCGCGGCCGACGGCCATAGTCTCCAGCGGAGGGCTCGTTAAGGTTGCATCTGCGGTTCCAGCGGCGGCTCCGGAACCGGTGGCTCCAGATGCTCCGGAACCGTTGCAGCCACCATGCAGTACAGGCGTCGCGGGTAGATCTGTGAGGTAAGCCAGGTCACACGATGATTCCAGGGGCTTGCGGGTGCAGGGCTTTGCGAAATCCTCGGGCAGCAGCTTCATCTTGCAGATGAGCTGCAGGGCCAAGCATAGGCAGCAGCGGGAACCGCAGTAAACCGGAGCGTGTGCGGGTCAGCATCGCGAGGGGTGAGCAAGACCGCATACGCGACAAACCAACAGGCCGAGTTAGTGCGCTTGCTGCTGTTGCGTGCCACTCCGAGGCACACACAGGTGCACCCTGGACCGATCCCGGGCTCCCGCAAATGCATGCAGCCATCAGCCCTTCACAGCAACGCGCTATTACAGTGAACCGCTCACAGCACCACCATCCCAATGCAGAGTGCTCCCCAGTCCCAGCATCACATCAACTTGCAGTCTGAAACGTGTCTGCATACACATGCGCGCTCACCTGCTCAGGAGCCATGTACATCAGCGTTCCTGCAGACGCAATGCGAGCACGTTGACAGGCAATGGCAGACGTTGGGCGCGTTACCTCATCTGCCTTGACGTGCAAAGGCAGCGCTGCAAGCCAGCGCGTATGACTGTTCCCCCCAGCAGATTGCCATGGTTGGGTGAGGCACATGCTCGCGTGTTGCACCAACTCACCTGCGCGCGTGTTGGCTATTTCCTCGACCAGGCTGATGGCCAGGCCAAAATCAGCAAGCTTCAAGCCGCCATTGGCGCTGATCAGCACCTGCTTGTTGCAGCCGTATGAGCACGACAGAGCGTAAGTTGAGGCGCAACGTTATACAGTTACGTTATGAACTTACGGTGCATAAGGAGTGTGTTGGCCGAACAACCCACGCGTCCCCCGGATGGCGAGCCGTCAACAATGAACGCCCAGTTACAGGGATGAGAGGCTCCTTTGCGTTTGGCCTGCATTTCTGACAGTGGTGATGCCGTGAGCTGGTGGACGTACTGCGTACGTGATGATCTAGCATTCACTTGATGCCTGAAAAATGATGTACATGCGGGGGCTCACATTTTCCGGCTTGATGTCGCGGTGCAGGATGCCGTTGCCATGCAGGTACAGCAGCGCT
>BDDA01000218.1:56312-98387 GCA_001662385.1 Chlamydomonas asymmetrica | reverse complement strand
GCGCCTCCGGCAGCCGCCCGCCATGCGCCAGCATCACCTGGCGCAGGTTGCGCCCCGCCACGTACTCCGTCACGATGCACACCACGCCGCTGCCCTCCTGCGAGGAGTCGAAAACGCAGGTGTGCACACACCGTGTGCATATGAGCAGGCAGTGCGTGTATAGTAATTTCCTTGTTCAGGATGCAGACGCCCAGAGCGACATAACCCAGCGCACGCAAGGGCGCTTGCATATGGGCAGTCCACATGGTGATATGGTTGGTAAGTGGTAACGTCACGGCTGGGGGCTTGTGCCGCAAAGGGAGTTGGGGCATCCCACTGACAGGCCAGTATCCAACCAGATCAGCCCACACACGCGCGTGTCACGGCATGGAGCAGCGTGCACACAGGGCCGCGCCAAATGCGCACCGTCGCCAGTGGTGCTATGGGGCTTGCCTGGAAGGCCACGTAGAACTGCGTGATGTGTGGGTGGTGCTCCAGCTTGGAGTGCAGCGTGATCTCCCTGAACAGGTGCAGCCGCTCCAGGTCGCCCAGGCCCGCCAGCTTGTACACCTTGAGCGCCACGCAACACCCGCTCAGCACGCACTGGGCCTGCACGCGGGGGGTGGACAGAAGTGCACACAGGTTGGCACATAAGCACTTAGACACATACCGGGGGTGCACACCCTGGGCGCATATGGGAACGCGTACAGGTAAGGCAGGGTGTATAGACCCCGGGGGGGGGAATGGGCGAAGGAGGGGCAGCAACGACGCTGGCCATCAGCGCAATGTCCTGTACGGCATGCAGGGTTATGCAACAACAGTATGCACACATGCATAAGCCCAATGGGTATCACTGTATGCATGCGCTCTGACAACTCCACACGAGAGCATTCACAAACCCTGCATGCATGACACCGTCCTCCATTGGATTTCACATCATCATTTTACATGGATCGCACTAGACAAGCAAGTGCTGTGACATGCCGCCTGGCGCAGGCAGCGCCTGCTGCAAAGGACCTGGACAAGCGCTCCCACCTCGTAAACGCTGCTTGCGTAGCCGCTGTGCAGCAGGCGCAGCAGGCGGAACTGCTTGTGGCTCCAATACGTGCGGTACATGGCGACAGGCATACTGGTGGACGCCGCGAGCAGCACGCTCTCGGACCGCTGCAGGGAGGATCTCGGCCGGGCAGGGGATGAATCATTAAGATAACTGCGCGGTACAGCCTTGCTCATGCTAGGCACTGACCCCCTTGCTGGGTTGCATACCCGATAGTCTGCAGCAGAAGGTGCGTGTGTGTCGTGGTGGCACCGCTGCTGCTGCTGCTGCTGCTGCTGCATGCAGAGATGGTTTGCAGAGAGGCAGGTGCCTGAACCAGCTGCCGGGATGACATTCCTAGCACCGGCACAGGATGACAGGCGTGACCTGCTAGGGTGTGCGCTTCCGTGCACAGCGCTTTGCGGTTGAAGGCTGCCACTGTCTATCACGGGGTCAGAGCTGCCGCAGGCAGCTGCATGGACCTTGACAGGTGGGTACACCCGTGTAGCTGCTGCTGGAGATGCGGATTGCGATGCTGCGCCTGTTTGCGTACGCGCCACACTGCCCTGGCTGCCACCTGCTGCCGTCTCCGCGTCATGCGGCAACGAGTGGCGGCGTGGCATCGGACCCTCTTTGCTGAGGTGCCGTGAGACGCTGTTGCTGTGCGAGCTTGATGCCCACGCGGGTGTCGGGTCGCTGCCATTCGTCGAGGGCCAGAAGCCGCCCGAGTCTGTGCTACAGACCGAAACCATGAGGTCTTGAGCGGAGCCAGTGAGGAAATCGGGGAGATACCGGAATTGCGGGCCTTGCAGGCCCAAAAGCTCCTTTAGGCTGTAGCCAGGTTCGAAGGCTTGGGGGCTGCTGCAGGCAGTGATGGAGTGCTCGCCCTCGACGTCAGCCTGAGCCTCAGGCTCAGGCTCAGGACGCGCCTCAGAGCGCTGGGGGCCGCAGTCGACCGAAAGTGTGCTGACGTTCTCCTTTGGGCCAGCCCCAGCAGGGTTGTTAGCAGGCACTGCACACAACGTTTCTGGTGCTTGGGGGGCATCCGGCCCCGGTTCGGCTGCACAGCACGACGAGCGTGCTGCTGTGCCGCTGGTGTCAGGGGTGGCGCCTGCCGCGCCTGGTGTGTCATCAGGACTGGTGCTGAGAGGCTGCGTGCATCGTTCCTCCACTAGGACAGGAGTTTGCTGAGTCTCCTGAGATGCATCCTCAGACCTCCTTGAAGGCTTTTGAGTTTGATACAGGGACAGGTCTGCTGGCGGTTGGGAAGCGAAACAGAATGTGCGAAAAACTGGTGTGAGTTTATGGAAGACTTTCACAGGCAAGCCGACTGACAGGGCCGTATCGAGAGTTATGCAGGGTTGTATGCAAGGCCTGCGGGACTGAGAACTGCGAGCCCACAGTTGCAAGCCTCGGTGGGCGACAACGGCAACATGTTCAGTGCCACGCAAGCATGACGCCCCATGGTAAGGCTGTAAGAGAATGCGCACCTGCTGCAGGTGAGGCGTCTGCCGCACCATCATCGTTCGATTCGCTGGGCCGGTGGCCTCTGAAGAGGCCGAAGCAGGCATTCGCCCAGCACGAAGTGTGTTTTGCCAGTGTTGATATTGAAGGAACCACGCCTGTGAAACGCGACCGCTCGTACCCAAACACGTTTTCGTTTGGTTTATCAAACTATGCATCACGCTGACGTCCTGTTGAGTATAGGCCACAGTCGCAGCAAAAGCGTTGGTCCAGGAGCATGATGCACCAGGAACTGAAGTTCTAGCACGTGCTTCACCAGTGTGCGCTTACGATCTCCAACGGTCTCTGAAACGTGAATTTGAGGCGTGAGTGGAATGCAAGATGGACCTCAGGACAGTGATGTCTCGCCCCCGTCCCTTGTCTGATGAACATGGGCAGCACCTGACAATTGCACCAAGCAATTTGGCTATCACATCAACATCCGAACCTGGAAGTCCCTCCTTCCATCACAGTAGTATGTAAGCATAGCACGATTCTATGCGTGGTGTCAAGGCGTCCATGTTTTTGCGTGTGCAAAGCAGCGTGCGGCAGTTCGGCGCTGATGACTTGTCGGAGGCGCGCGCGTTTTCATGAGTAGGAAGTACAAAGCATAAGCGTTGCACAGTAACAATGATGAAGCCTGTTCTGGCCTCTCTCCACTACGTCACAGTATGCGTGTAGTAGGCTGGACGCAACGCTCCTGGGGCGAGCGAGGCCAGTGCTTCCAATAATGCCACTTGCCAGAACTGCCTTGCTTGGGTGGAATCATACCAGATGCGTCTTAGTTCGCAACATAGGCTTGCTTCCGTGGGCTCAGCTGGTTTTTACTGCAACCATTGTTTGTGTACACTCTTCTAGCTTGCCCACTTATTACTGCCCTCACCACCGCTCCGTGTCGTATCGATAAAACTCTGTGAAACCAAGCGCAATTCTCAGAATCGTCATGTAAGCACAAACGTGGCCAAGGCTGGTCGGGCAAGGTGGGCAAGGAGGGCAGCATTGGCAGCAGCGCGTGTCGAGGGCAGGGGGAGTGGTAGGGGGTGCAGTTTGGGTGCAGGTGAGGGGGTTGCAAACAGGAAAGCACATGCGATGGGTGGGGCTGCATCAGAATACTGGAGTGGAGGCTGGAAGAGGACTGCAGCGTCGCAGACAGGCACTGCTCACCCTCGGCGCAGTACTGCAGAGTGCAGACCTTGCGTGTCGTGGGTAGGACAGCTGGTGATGATGTGCTTGGCAGCCCCCCTCCCCCCTGGCCCTCCCGCTTGCAGGCAGCTATTGCAATGACCGAGACGGAGGACAAGTGAGGGGCGAGCATGCCTAAGTTACAACATCGCGAGGTGCACTGGTGTCGTTCACCCATGCAGCGATGCAGGCCACGAGCTCGTCTATACATCCCTGTCCAAAACAGGGATACAAGGACTGCCCATGTACGCCAAGGCGAACGATGTACTGGCCAGTAAGGATGGTGGGTGTGAGGGCGGTCTGCCTGCCGGACAGCCTGAGCAGGCCAGAGTGTGAAGGCATGGCGCAAAGAACGCCAAGGGCAGCAAGGGAGCAAGGCAGGTAGGTGAATGGTGTGGACGGAGACCGAGGGTGGGGAGCTGGCTGGAGCCAATCAAGTGCTGATTGATGGCTGCCGGCGGTCGGGGAGAGGGCGAGAGTATGGAGGCGGGAGCATGGAGGGCTGCATAGCGGGGGCAGTGTTGAAAAGCCCGCAAGAGCGTGCGAACGGAGCTGGCGACAAGATCAAGGCTCGTGGGCCACGCCGGTGTCAATGGTGAGGATGGAGCTAGTGGTTGGTGTAGAGCATGTGCTCACGTCGTGTGTTGGATAGTACTACAGTAGTGGACAGATGACGGAGGGGCGCCAAGCATACGCGTGCATGCAGGTAGGGCAGAGGAGGCATGCCTAGGACACCAAGCCACGAACAGCGAGCACTCTGGCATGACAGTTCACCATGCTGACAAGGTCTCAGTGGTCAGGCCAGACAATCAACGACACCAGGTCCATACAAGCACAACATACGCATGGTGACAAAGTGGGCTTAGTCAGTGGAAGGATAGGTGGGATGCGAGTCCCTACCTCCCGCGCAACCCCGGGGAGGAGCGACAGCACCAGGCACGGCATCAGCAGAGAGGGAGGGACAAAGCCTGCGAGGACTAGCTGGGCTGTGAAAGGAGTGGCGAAGGGGTTAAGGCCAGGGTGCAGGCGAGTGGCACGGGGGTGCAGGAGAGGCCTCGGCACTGGCAGCGCACTGTGATTGTCTGCAGCAAGCGGCTGCACCCGCTAGGTAAGTAGCTTGGTGCAGCAGGAGCACGTGAGTGGCGGGAGGGCACGCCAGTTGCCATGATGTAAGGCCCAGCCAGATGACACATCGACGGCCCATGCAATTGAGTTCAAGCCGCAGCGATAACTGGGCAGCGTACCAGTGGCCATTAGGGTGCGGAGGAGGCGAATGCTGCCCAGTGGCCATGAGGGTGCGGAGGAGGCGGAGGTGCACACGGTCAGGGCGGAATGGCAGGCGGTGCAAGACACATGCAGGGGGGCTGCGAGCATATGCAAAGTAAGCATTTCACGCCACGCATGCTGTATGTCAGCACGTTTCAACGCATGGCGCTTGTAGGGTTGGCATTTCTTTCCATGCGAGGTGCTGGCGGACGGGAAGAGAAAGCCAGAGGCCAGTGGGTGGATGCTAGATGACTGCATACGCGTGGTGGACATTGGCTAGGGTGGCTTGCAAGAGTAACAGGGTGTGCGGTTTGCTTCGCTTGTTGTTAAAGACTAGCAAGGTGGTCCCAGCTGCACTGCATGCATGTTGCTGAGTGGCCAAGCGGCAGGTTGAGGGGCGGCATGAGGCATACGCCCTATGTGAACACACACACCCAGGTGCAGTTCCCACCATCGCGCATACGCACACTGCACGGCCCCACGGAAAGCATACTGCATGGCCCCACGGGAACCAAATAACTCTAAACACACAATTAGCTTGCCTCAGGCCTCTGAGACTGTGACCTTGTTTCTGTGCCATGCCGGCAACTACGCTGGCCTTGCGCGTCTCACCTGTGGGTGCATGGATGCGGGGGACGGACGGGTGGGCGGCATGCGCTTCTACTGACACTACTGACACGCACGCATGGCACATTCAAAGCTGTAGAGATAGCATGTATAGGTGCTGTAGAGCCTGACTGCATGGCAGTAGGTTGCAGCCTTCCGTTGCGTTGGTCCGTGCCCTGTCTGAACCCTTCGCTGCCATGCATCGTGCCTGCAAATCCAGCATCAGCTACGCGGATTCGGGACCGCGCCCATGCTTACATGCTATAACCGCTTCGTTCAGAAAGGATACAGCATATAAGGAACAAACTGCTTGGCTTGCCTTGAATGCGCTTGCTCCTCGTTTGTCGATCACTGACAGCCCGTGCCAACCTTGTGGAGCACGTTTTACGTGGTGAGTGCCTGCTGCAGTTGCTGCAAACCCACCCTGTGTCACATGTGTGTATTTAGCAACTTCAATTCATACTTGCTGTAGGAGTCTTCACGCCTTGCACGGTCAGGCAGCGAGCTTTGGACGGCACCTCAGCCCAAGCCCAGGGCAAGCCACGGTGCGTCTTGTAAGTGCAGCCCTTTTCCTAGACAACCTGCCCCTATGACCCTGTGGCCAGAACCAAGAGCAACAAGCAATCCTGTCTTCACCGCTGAGTGCGCTTGCGTGCGTTTTGCGTTGCGACGGGCAGGTGGTCATCGACAACTGCAGCCTGCCTTCAGCGCAGGCAGTGCCACTCCGGGACAGCCTTGCTTGCTGGGAATGTTGCACAAGCCAATGCCCAGGCGTTGTCGTCTGCAGCTCAACCTGTGGACGCGGGTTGCGATGGCATCGGCACGATGTCCGTGCCAGCTCGCTCACGACGGGCTTGCCTTTGGGTGAACCTCGTGAACGAAGAGCAGCTACCCAAGTTATCAAGTCTGGCCGCAGCGCATGCGCTGGAGCAGAGGTCCAAGGGTCGGCAGAACTGGCATGCGCTGTGCGGCGCACAGTACCCCGCGACCAGGGAGTTTGTTGTTCGCGCTCTGGCTGGTTGCAACAGCAATAGCTTGCCCCACGAACTGCAGCACGCACTTTCTGTCTTCCGGCGGCACTTAAGTAGCCTGCAACCGAAGTACCACAGTTCGTCTGCAGCGGTGCGTGTGGACGATCGTCAACAGGACGCCACTCCTGAGCCGTTGACTGCTGACCAGTTTGCGCCCTCCGGTATCCTTATGCAGCTTCTGGCAGCTTTGGATCCCTACACCCTGGCGCTACTGCGCCAAACACACAACGCTGTCGCACAGCACTTGGGCAACACCGAGACCAACCAGCGCAGCCAACTCCCTGAGCTGCACGGCCCTGAGGCCTGTGTATGGACCCTCAATGCTCTCCAGAGAGCCATCACCACGTGGGAGCAGCGCAACGTGCAGGACAGCTTGCTTGCGTTGGACTCCACAGACGCAGTCTATGGTGTTCGCTCCACGCCCAACCCCACCCAGCTCGCCAGCGTGCTTATCCCAGCGCTGACCTGCACAGCCAACCTGCACGCTGCAGCCAGCAACGCTCTCACCAGCCGCACCTCTGTCAGCGCTCCTGGACCACGTTCAATTTCGCCGTTGGCTGTCAAGGCGGGCAGGCAGACCAGCCAAAACTCGGGCGCAGCTGCTGAAGGGAAGGGCTCATCACAGCCTCCTGATGATGACGCGACTGCCGTCACGCTGGCTCAGGAGCAAACCTTGCTTGGGTTTCAGTGGCAGCTGGAGGCTATGGGGCGTCGCGTGGTGGCGCTGCTGCTGGATGAGTCACCGGAGCAGACCGCAGGCTACCCCACAGCACTGAGCCATGAGGCAAGTGCGGGGCTGTGTATGCGCCATATAAGCCAAGCCATGCTAGGTTCGTCGTATCCTGAGCCTTGCCACAACTGGCTCATCAACTGCACTGCAATCATTCTCGCTGTCCGACCGAGTTCCGCCATCCTGGGTTGCATCAACCGTCTTCACCGTGCTATCATAGTCAAGCACACACTTAGGGCCCCATGGGAAGCACATAATACACTGAGGAGGGACCCAGCCGTGGTCGACGTGGTCGACGCAAATGCGTAACCGCGTGTGTGCCGGACTACTACGCCTGACTGACTGACTGCAGGCGCTGGTGCGCATTGTGCTGGACTGCCGCACGCTGGGCAGTGACGAGGGCGCCGCGCGCCTCGTGCGCATGCACATGGACGCCATGGGCCTGTCAGACGCGATCGCCATCCCGAGGCTCTTGGCTGAACACCTGCTCCGAAACCATGCAGGCGCACCATCCGGAGCAGCGCCACCAGCAGCAGTGGCTCCAGCCTCACGAGCACATCCACCTCAGGGAGGCATGCAGCAGCAGCAGCAGCAGCAGCAGCAGGAGCCGCACGAGCGCCAGCCGGGGAAGCTGGGGGTTGACACAACACACCCCGGCGGTTCAATTGAGGATTTCATGATTGGCATGCCCTCCGAACGCCAGTCTGACGCCAGCAGCCCCAGAGGGGAAAAGGCGGGACTGGCCACGAATTCCTTCTCCCATTTGCTAGCATCCCCCCTTGCCTCTGCGCTGTACGGAGCTCCCGAAAGTGCAAGTGCTGATGTGGGTCAGCGGGTGCCTGAACGGGCCGATCTGGGTCAGCGCCTGGAGGATGTTTCGGAGCTGTTGCAGCGCTGCATGGCGCTCCTGCCCGAGCCCGACCAACGGCTGCTGCTGCGGTATGCTGCTGAGGCGGTCTGCAGGTGAGGCGGTGCCCTCCATGGCATCCATCGTGCTTCATACCTGGATCCAATCGCAGCATTTCCACCTGCTTGGATCATGCATGTGGTTTGCCCTGGGCTACAAAAGGGCACGTGACGCGTTTGTTGATTGCTGTGGTGGTCACCTTCATCGCCACCACCACCGCACCCTGGTGGCCACACAGCAAGACATATGACATGTCACTTGTGACCTTGCCCATCCATGCTTGCAGCGCCCCGGGCGATTTCCTGGTCGCTGAGGAGCCCGCAGTACGCACATTCGGGCGCCAGCTGCTCATCTTGCACCAGCGGAGTGGTGAGTAACAGCTCTAGCAACCAACAAGCTAACGGCAGCTTGCCCAAGAAGGTGGCAGGGTGGTGCTGACCTGTAGTGATCCACAAACGGCTGTACAATGAGTGATTTACCGAGCGGTTTGCGGAATGATCACAGTAATTTGCAAGACATCGTCTGTCAACGGCCGCCCAGGTGCACCAACCACCAACCGTCTTGGGCGCTACCGGCAATGCATGAACGACACCATAATCGACGGCCCATGGCATTCCACTCCAGCTGCTGAGATGGCCTTACTGACGTGTGCTGATGGTGCTGTGGTTCCTTTGTGTAATGCTGGCACTCCAACAGGCATCCTGCATGCGCCGTTCTTCAACCACATGGGCGACCTGGCGGTCCTCTGGGCGACCACCACCACCCCTGGCCCCTCCACCACCGCTGCCGCCGCAAGCGCCACGCCGGCCGCCACCCCCAGCACCACCGCTAACGCTTCTGCGGGGTCACCCAACACCGCTCGCACCAGCATCGCCACCAGCGCCGCCGCAGCGGCGCCCCCAGCTGATCCTTCACATGCCAGCAGCGGCAGCGGCAGCAGCAGCGTGTCAGCATCGCGCCTTATCAACGTGTTGTTGGGCGACAGCGATGTGCAGCGCGAGGCTTCTGCCGCAGCGAGCACAGCGCTGGGGCCCGATCATGCAAGTGAGCAGCAGCAACAGCGGCAGGACAAAGTGGAACCAGAGCATGCGCACGCTGTGCGGCAGACCGGGAGTGACAGTGCGGCTACCAAGAAAGGGCGTGCAGCTACGCACAACAGCGCTGCTGCCAGGAGCGTCAGTAGAGCAACGATGAGTGCGGACATCAGCAGGCCGCCAGCACCGCCGCACAATCTTATCGCACGTGGCGACGCTGGCGAACTCTGCGATGATGATACCGGCCCGGACGTTGCAGCTGCGGCAGTGGAGGCGGATGAGGCGGTCGAGGCAGCGCTGCTGCGTATTGACGGCCCCCGGGCGCTGTCGCTGCTGCGTGACAAGCCCAACCTGCTGCCGCAGCTGCTGGAGCGGGCGCGGTGCTTCGCGGCGCTGCGCTACCGCCACACGCCGCTGTGCACGCTGCTCGCGCAGCTCACCACCGTGCAGCTGCAGCAGGTGCTCCTCGCAGCACAAGCGGCACACACCCTCCGCACCCCAGGGCTATCCCGTCGGGCGTCAGGGACGGCATCGAAACCGGCATCGGGATCTGCTGCTGGCCCTGTACCTGCCGATCTGGTTCATGGAGCAGCACCCATCCGCCACAGCCGCCACAACGCTGCATCGACCGTGCATGGTGCTCCGCGCATTGCGCCTGCCGACACTGCAAGCGCCTCCAGCGGGGACGTCCACGGCGATGGTGACGTCAGCGGCCAGAGGCTCGCAGCACGTAGCACCGGGGGCTTTGCAGTGGAGCCGGCCGTGCAGGCGGCGGCAGCCGTCGTGGCGACCCTTTCTGAGGTCGGCTACGAGTACGATGGCCTGGTCAGCCTCTTGCAGGAGGCAGTGATGGGCCGTGCTCCAGGGGAGGCGCTCCTCCACCAACCCAACTCGCCGCCACCCCTTCTGCCGCTTGCCGGCCGACGCAAATCCAGTGTGGGCTTGGCAGGAGGTGGCGGGATGCCGGCCGCTTATCGCAGCATGCAGGTGCCAGCGCTGAGGCCGGCGTCAGCGCCACGGGCGGCGCTGCCTCCCGTGGCGCCATTGGAGCATGCGCTGAGCTTGCAGGAGCTTTCCGAGTTGCTGGTAGCGCTGGTGGGGCTGGGGCATGGCCGCGGCCGGCTCGCTGCCGCTGTGGCCGACCTGCTGCACGACGCGTTGGCGGCTCGTATGAGGTCATGGCCCAAGCTGCCGCCGCCAGCGCACGTTGCACGAGTGTCAGCAGCGCCGGCGGCTGAGGGTTCCGGGCCCTCCCGCCCCTCCCCTGGAGCGGCCCGCAACGCAGACTCCTCAGCAGCTGAGGGTGCGCCTCCTGGGCTTTCCGCAGCGCAGGCCACAGTCCTGCAGGAGGGCATAGCGGTGCTCTCCGCGCTGGCCGCGCACTGCGCCGAGCTGAGCCTCCGCAGCCGTACGCAGCAGCAGCTGCTCGCCGCGCTACAACGCTCGACCGGCAGCGACGGCGAGCGTGCAGCCGCGGAGGATCCCAGCAGCGAGCGTCTGGCAGCCGTGGTGCAGCTGGTGGGTACGCGCCGCAAGGACGTTGTCCGTGCAGCTTCCGCCGCCATCCGCGACCCTGACGCGTTGCCTCCCCGTCAGGCCGCCAGCCTCACCTGGCTCCTGATGCAGGCAGTGGTGGTGCGTCCCGGTGTGGAGGATGGCAGGGTTCGGCAGAACTACCGCCAGCTGCGGCAGCAGCTGCTGGCCGCCGCAGGGGCCAGCGTGACCGCGTCCTCGCCGCAGGCCTTGCAAGCGTTGCAGCCGGCATGGCCGTTGACCGGGGCAGCGCTACTCCACAGCAGCAATTTCGCAAGCGAGGAGAGTGCGGCGGGCGGTGGCCCACCGCAACACCTGCCAGACTCTGAGGGGCAGCAGCAGCGGGGACAGCAGCAGCAACAGCAGGCTCCAAGAAAACGGCAGCAGCAGCAACAACAGAAGCAACAACAACGGAAGCAACGACAACAGCAGCAAGCACAGCAACAGCCACCTCTACGGCCGCCGCATCCCACCTCATATGCCTTGTCTGCAAGCCAAGCCGTCAGCCCCGCTTCAGCCGGTCCTCAATCGCCACCGTCAACAATGGTGCTCACCGATCACACCGCCAGCCTAAGGGTTGCCACGAGCGCGACGCGTGACGAAGCACCCAAAGCAGGTGAGGCGAGCAGCCAGCACGCCTCATCAGCAGGGCCAATCAACGGCAGCAGGCTCCCCAGCGACGATGCTGTTCAACGCAGCAGGCGCTTGGGCGGGCCTCTGACGGCGGCTGAATGGGCGCTGTGGGCGCACGCGTTCGCCGCATGTGGGCATTGGAGCGAGTGTGTGGGTGAGGCTTGGTCGCTGAGCGTCCGCCGAGAGCTGATATCAGGCGGGCCGCCCTATGTGTCGGGGCGCGGGGGCGACGGCGGCGGCTACTGGGACTGGCAGTTTGACCCCTGGGGATTGGATGATACCTCTGCTATGGACAGGGACAGCAGAGCTTAATGCGATTAGGGAGCCTGAAGATGAGGACAGGTTTAGGTTGGCGACTTCTTGTGGGGCCAGCAGGCAGCACCGCTGGTAGCAGTGGCAACTGACAGCATCGTGCTGTGTGGGAAATGCCGATAGTGATGCTCGTCTAACACAACTCGTGCATGGTTGCGCAGTGTCAACTGCCACTTCGCGTTTATTTCCGCTGGCTGTATGTGGTGCAAAGTGATGGCGGTCAGGCACCCTTGTGTGCACCTGCTGCAGGGTGTTTGCACGGCGCGTCTTAGAGCTGCCTTTGCGTTTGCTGCTGCGTGTTGTTCTGGGCCGTGCTGCGCTCAGCCTCCGCCAACACTGGAGCCGGTCGCTTACTGCGAGATAGGCCTTGTGCAAACTGTGCTGTACTTGAGAGCATTCCCCAAACCTACTTTTCACTACCGATACCGGGGCCGGTGGGGGGCAACGGCCTGCTGGGTTTAACACTGAGCACACAGCTTGTTTCAGTGGCTTAAGTCTGGTCCGTTGGCGGGGCGCGCACAATTTGTTGCCGCTGGTCACATACACGAGCGGTATTTGAGCATCCTGCAGGTCACTTGATCTTTGTTCGTTTTCCATGCCCACGCTCCGCTTTGCTGCTGGGCAGCTCAGGAACTGCCCATACCTGGGACTCGAAAGGTTGCATGGGTGCCTCAGCGGTGTCTATGCACTGCACTGCATCACATAGCGCACAGCTGCAGACACGTTACCCTTGACTTGACACTTGCCCGCTGCCTGGATATGCTGCCTGGATAATACAATGCACGAACTCAATCTCAAAGCCCAATCCACTCGTGTGACTTCCCACATTGCTGTTTTTGCTTTTTCCCGCCCGTTGCGAGTCCAAGGTACTGTCATACGTCACTTCCTATGCCAAGCTAGCAGTTGACCTGGGCGCTGCCCGCCTGGGCGCACCTTGACAGACAAGCAATGATGATATCCTTGGGAGCATACCGGTATGCGCGTGACAACCAGCACTGGCGCTCTGCTTGAGGCAGCCACCGCCTGCCTACCTGTATTCATTTATCACTGCTACAGGCTGTGCACGGGGCTGTGAGACAGACGACGTTCTTGCATAAACCTCCACTGCGAGCCCAACATAGGCGTTGTGTACCAACCCGCGTTCTGGACTTACAGTTGGAAGGCTTCCACTGCAAACCTGCATCACCCTTGGTGTGCTGCATGCGTGTCAGCCACTGTACTGCGTCCATCTACTGAACAGGCACACTCAGAACGACGCAGCCTGACAGCAAAGGAGTCAGAGTTTGAGTAGGAGTCATTAACCATGGGGCACTTCAAGACCCTGCTGGTGTTCTTCGCAATCTATGGCGTCTCCCGGGTGAGACGAAGCAGGCTGCATGAAGTACTGAAGATGCACGTGAGGTGTGAGGGCGGACGGTGTGGTTGTGTCCAATGGCCGGACCCAGCTGCCCTGCAGTGCTTCCCTAAACGCACATGATCTGCAACGGCATAGCACTGCCTGCGACCTGCATGTCTGGTCTCTGGATAGCTGAATTCATTTGTTCATTCATAAGGCAAAGGCCACTCCCAGCTACCAGTCTCGTGCGCGTCAGCCCACCATTTCCATCAAAATTTCAGCGGCCCGGATGCACCTGTGTGATGCGGTGTGCAGGCAAAGCCGGCTGGAGCTCGCAGGCTGCTGTGCGAGTGGGCCATGCCACCCGGTATGGGGATGGACCAGCCGGCTGCGCTCGTGTACGCCGTCGCAACCAATAGCTTTGCGGTGAGAGACAGCTGGGTAGGAGCAGCCAAAGGCCGCACTGGAGAGTGTGCTTTGGGGCCATCACAGGAAGGCGGCAGCTGCCTCACACATGTGGCACCCACGCATCCACCATGCACTGCACCTCGATGACACATCGCGAATTCAGGATGAATGAGCGCACGTAGCGCAATCGTACTTCAACCTTGCGCCGGCTGCACATTCATGAGTTGTTGTCCATAACTGAATCTGGCGGCATTCGTGCTTGTGACATGCATGCAGGTCAACGGGTGGGCAGGCCTCACGGGCTTGCCAGGATCATCACGCGTCCTGGGTGGCAAAGCACTCAGCGCCATCGTAAGCCGCCCTCCGCAGGAGGCGGGCAGCGGTTTCAGCGCCAGTGCTGCTGACCGCAACCTCTCTGCCGCCTGTCAGGGCGGAACGGCCACATGCAGCGTCACTGAGAGTAGCAGTAGCAGCCTTCAGCAACAGGGTCAGTACGACGGAACCACAGCAGAGGAAGCCCAGTGGGGCGACCAGCTCAGGCAGCTGTTCCTGCCTTACAGCAGCAGTGATGGCGCTTCAAATTCGGTGCATCATGGCGTGTTCAAGGCTACTGCGGCAGCGCTCCAGGCGCCGGGTGCAGCAACGCACCACACGCCTGTTGCCGGTGAGTGCCACACATGTCTGGCGCACTGTCAGCACTACTCAGCAGCGGCCGCCGTCGGTCTGCTCTTGGTTGCCGCTTGTTGCCACTTGTCTTATCATGGTGTTCCATGGCTGCATTACGGGCAACTGGTATGTTGATGTGCTTGAGGCTTGCTGTGTTTTTTCGCTCAACCTTTGCTTGTGTTTGCTGAATGTCTGCAGCCGCTTCCCTGGAGTGACGGACGCTAAGCCCAACACACAAGTACGGTACCTACCGCCATCCAGGCAGGCCCCCAAGGCGTGCACGCAACAATTAATACAAAGCTGCGATAAACGCTTAGCTGCACAATGCGCCAGCCCGAGGGCTGTTGGGCCAGCCTCCTGGGCCAGTAAGGCATCTGACGCCTAGTTGGTTGCGTTTGCCGCCATACTCCTACTGGAATGCTGCCTCCTTGAGACAGGCGTGCCATTATGTGCTGCACCTGATCGGTCTAGACGTGCGTTCCAACGCGTGTTAATGCTTCCTGGCCACCCTTTGTACAATACGGCATTCGTGCGCACTGCCATGCTGGCACGCAGCCATGACCCTCAGCGCACATGATGCAGCGATAACCAACAATGCGATTCAGCAACCAAAGCGGATGCTAGTGATTTATGGGATTTCGCGCCCGAATGCTGCGGTGTCAGACGCTCTGCGAACTTGAGATGCTGGGGAGGGACATGCAGCGATACACTCGTATACATGTATTGAATGCTCCTCAGGCACCAGAATAGTGTACTGTACTACGTATGAATTTGAGAGTGTGGGGCGGGGCAGCTGACCCACGATGCATGGCACGACAGGCGCCGCACTACGTGTGGCCACAATAATGTACGCATGTCATTTCATACCACACACTCCATAACGATAACAACCTTTTCTCCAACACGTTCTTGCAGGTTCAATCGTATCAGCATGGGTTCGATTGTCTGTGCTAGGGGGTCATGTCCTCATGTTACGTAGACCTCGCGTTGTCGCATAGCGGCGAATCAAATACGGTATAGTAATGGTTACAATAGTTTGCAGCTGCCTTGTCAGCAGTGCTGGGACACCTTGCCGGTGCTGGAACACCACCTGTAACGCTAGTCAGTCAGTCTGGCCGATGCACAGCTCTGCACCTGTCTTGCAATCCATGCCTGTGATGTGGCATCGCCCATGTTCAGAGCTTAGCGAACAACCAGCAGGAGCACCAGTTGCAACTCGGTCCACGTCACGTTCATTTCACAGCACGCGCATGTCCCTACTGATGCATTACTACGTGCATTTAACGACGAGTGAGGCAACAATGTGGACGTTCACAATGTAGGCAGCACCGCACCAGCCAAGGCGCGGGTCAGCACGAGCCCCAGGCACAGCCCCAGCCCAAACAGGATGTGCCACTTGACCGCAAAGCGCTTCAGCGGCGCCACCTTCGCGGGCACGGTGTGGTTCGCGTCCGCAAAGTCCAGCATCTCCTTTGCGGCGGGCGCGGAGAGCGCGACGGCGGCCAGCAGCACGCCCGGGGGCAGCAGGCTGGCGGCGGCGGCTGCTGCTGCCAGTAGGTAGGTTGTGACTGCGGCGGCGCGCAGCACCTTGCGAGCGCGGTCGGTGCCGAGCCTCACCAGCGGGGACATCTTGCCTGCGGGTTGGGAGGGTGTGGGTTGGTGGAGCGGTTAGTTATTGCCTTATTGGCACATTCACATACCTGACCAAACACTTGATCACACAAATACCGTTCGCAGCAGGGTTTCGGCATCAACGTGGAACGCGCTGGCAGGCCATGTGCCACCCTCACCTAGGGTGCATGGACAGCTCAACATGCTGTGCTGCAAGGTCGCACCTGGGCAGACCAACAGGCCCTCTCTACTGTGTATGCACTGTAAAGCGGAAAGATACGAGATATGCTGGCTGCAATGGCCTGCATAACGGTACACTGCACATTCCGCACCTGCAGCAATGTCGCCGGCGATCTGGTGGAAGTGGCTGCAGAAGAGGATCACCGTGGTGGTGATGCCAACCAGCACTGATAAGGACCACACCAGTGGCGGCACGGCCGGCAGCACGGCTGCTGCCCCTGCCGCCGCCGCTGCTGTGCTGGTGGCTGTTACAGGCTGGAGCGCTAGGAAGAAGGCGGGGGTGGCGGAGGGACCGAACGCGAAGAAGCACAGTGGCTCACCAAGGCCCTTATAGCTCAGCCTGCATCAGTGCATCAGTGCAATGCGGAAGTACAGTATTGAATCAGTGCACCAGTGCGTTAGTGCATTTTGCAGGTGAGGCAAGAGCGGCACGCTGACACGCAGAGCGCTTCCAGGTGCAGTGGGTGGCGGATTGCACAACCACCTCGCCCACGCATGCACTACCCCGGGGTGAGGAATTGCTTGGGCCCCAGCATTCTGTTAATCAACGCATCCAGCATCACATTATGAAAGCCATGCATCGAACGGTGGCAGGCATGCCACCGCTCGCGCCCATTGGCGGGGGAAGATTGCTGTGCAGGGCGATGCCATCCCAGCGCAGCTCGAGGCCACTGCGCGTGCACATCTTGTCGAGTACAGGCGCTGGACGCAGCCATAACGCGAGGCATTGTGCGTGCGGCAAGATGGCTTCTCACCCAATACCGCACTCAACCTAACCAACCGCGTGCACACCGGTGTATAGATATGCTTGATCAGGCGCTCTGCCCAGTCTCCAGCTGCACACACCTGAAGGGCGGCCCCTGGTACACATAGCCGCAGGCGATGGAGAAGGCCAGCATGGACGCGACGCGCGTGTCCCCCGTGGCGGTGATGAGGTAGCCCAGCAGGCCCACACCGGCCGCCAGCAGCGCCTTGGCCAGCACCAGCACCGCCTGCCAGCGCCCCCCTGTAGCGATAGTGTGCGACCCACATGCCCGTGTGCGCATGTGAGTGATGCGACTATGCGGGTGCTCAGGCAGTGTTGGACAGCAGTCGCTAGCAGCGTCCTGCAATGACGCGGCGGTGCAAACCGCCTTGCTGTCACTATAGCTTGTGTGCCTCAGTTCACCACACTGCCAGGGGCTGCAGGTCATAGGGGGCAAGTGCGGTGCAAGCAATCAGGAAACGATGGGTTGGGGAGAAGTAACCAGCCCGAGACCTGACTGTGCTAGGCTGCACGCACACACACCTGCACCAACCCCAGATATGCCTATGCAGGCGACATGAAGCGCCAAGGGCGAGGGATGCTTGTGCGGAGCACTGTTTGGCAGCAAGCTCGCCAAGACGCATGTGTGGACCTTTGCATGAGGTGCTGACGCACCTGTTAGGTTTACCACGGACTCCGCTTTGGATTTGTCCACGCCAGTTGATGCATCGAACGCATCGTTGCTGCAGAGCGGGTGCAACCAGTTGCATGTTCAGTGAAAGGCATGGATATGACCGATAGATAGCAAGAGATTGTCTGCAGGGGCTACCCACCTGAGGTTCAACCAGGCTATGACCAGAATCGCCGCAACGACGAACCCGCCACACCGCAACCATGGAGCGGTGCCGAACTGGTAGAACACTGCTGCCCCAGCCACCTGTCGAGCGTAAGATATCCAATTGATACAGGCTTATGGCAGGCCTTTCTTGCCACAACACTGGGCCGCGCTGACGACTTGAACCATAGCATGCAAGCGTGCTGTCTTACCAGGACTGGAATGAAGCCCACAGAATACATGGGCGGCTTTATAGCAGCCATCCACAGCTTTTTGCGTTCCTCCGGCGTATGGCTTGTTGATGGTGCGTTAGCGTCATCCGTGCTTGCACTATGTAGTAACGGGGATATGGTGCCAGCGGTGACGTCTGGACTTGCTGCAGGGTTCGAGGTTTCCTGATTGCTAGCAGAAGGCCCCAAGGCCGCCGCTGGTGGGGCCGTGACCTCCTTTGAGCTTGTTATGCTTATGTCAACATCGGTCTGGTCCACAGTGACTGCGCTGGACCCTGAAGGAGCGGCAGCAGCAACCACAACTGCTCGTTGCACACATATTTGAGCCAAGGCATTTGGAGTTCGGTATCTGCCACAAGGTGTCCCGCTGCACGGCTGTGCAACGCAGCCAGGCTTGATGGTCGGTGCAACGCCTTTGCTGAAGCGGCTGCCTGGACTGTGTCGGTTGATGTGCCTAGAGGAGGGGGCACGGAGGGTAGGTTGTTGCATTTTGCAGCCCAGGCAGGGGCATCGACCGTGTGTGGCGACGTTTGGTGTGAGCTAGGTCAACGCAGGACTGAAGCAAAGCTTGTGACAGAATCAACCTGGCAGTATGCAAAAACAGATTATGGTAATTACAGATGTTAAAAATTGCAACGACATGACAGTATGACAGTATGACACCGCTCGGCGTCGGTTCTACGTGTTGATTCCGGATCTGACTCGCACTCGCGGTACACTCTTTGCCACGCACACGTGCCTTTCAGCAACCCTTTAAATGACTTTTGCAGCATCCTATGCAATAGAATATGTGCCCCTGGCATCCCACGCAACTTTACGTCTGTCCCTGTCAGACTATCTACTGGTTGGTTCCACATACGGTTCAGGAGCCACGAAGCACCACAGTCCTCAAGATGCGACCGTCGCTTGGGTGTCGGTAGACGCGGTCTTACATACACCCCTTGCCTGAGCTGGAGAGCAGCACACCCGTGCTCAACGCACAGCCAGGGATGTCCGTATGCAAAAAGTCGGTACCCTGCATTGCTCGCAGTGCAAACAAAGCCATGCGTGGAGGATTCAAAACCAGCACGCCCACCTGTACGCCCATCTTCCAAGGCAATATGCAACATAAACAGTGATTGATTGGCTCTCAAGAACGATGTAGATGGCAGGGAGCATGCGCAGCGACCAAGACCTGCTGGCTGTCGTAAGCAGACAGCAGGCACCAGTGAGCACAAACATGGATTATGCTATTTCCTAGACAGCGCCCACTGTGGAGCGTTCAGGCGGTTGCCAGGTAGAACTGGGACAGGCCTGACTTCCATGGCAGGTCCTCCACAGCGGCATACCCCGCCTCACGGAACATGCGGTGAGCCACCGCCTGCACGCACCACGGCATGGACACATGGGTGAAGATGAGCGTCTGCATGGGCTTGCCCGCGCACTGGCGTATGCGGTGTGGTGTGGCGAGCAGGCACTTTGCAAGCGCCTCAAGCAATGAAGGCCCATGGTCGTTTGGTGTATCAACCATTTAGCAGCTGCAAAGGACAAACATGCCAACACAGCTGCAGTTGATGCAAGGAACGCCATGTGCCCATGCATTCGTTGTGCAGCTGTCTGGCCGAGGCATGCTGCCAAACATACCTGTGGAAAGCCACAGCTGCCCATGCCCATGCCATCAGGGGCGCTCATCGCACTGCCCAGGCACGCCTGCGGGGCGGCGGGAAGACGCGCGCAGTGACAATCAGGGCGGCGAACCACTTGCACAAATGTATAAGCATGCACAGACTAAGAGCAGGCAGTGAGGCGTGCGCGAGGCTAGGCAATACATCCGCACATGCGCACACACAGCCTGGTTGTTCTCTCCGCGACAGCCGCCAGCTCAGCCCGGACACCTCGCCACCCACCCACAGCGGCAGTTTCCATCATCACGCATAACAATTACACTGCACGGTCCCACGGAAAGCATACTGCATGGCCCCATGGGAACCAAACATTTCTAAACACACAGCCCGGCAACGGGCTACCCGGTTTGGTTGTGGCCCATACGCCCCAAGCGCATCTCCCCCACCCCAACACACACAAACACATCCGGGATGTGTGCTGGCTACAGCCTCACACAGCCTTGGCAGCATCGCAGGAAGCGTCCCATCACACATGCGGCAATGTGTACGGCAGCCGCACGCCATCCGGCATGGCGCAACGGCGCCCAGCACGCATAACAACGTCCAAAGACAGTCTAGACAGTCGACCCAGCAGTCAACCCTGTCACTGAGAGACGTACCGCGACGCTGAAGCCGTAGACCATGGCGGCGGTTGGCAGCTTGGCGATGTTGTCGGCGTGTGTGTTGAGGCAGCGCACGTCCCCCACCACCAGGCAGCCACCAGGCAGCGTGGACTGCGGGGGCGGTAGCACATGCATGCGCATGCACATGCCCGCACATGTGACATGTCCCAAGTGCAAGGCGCCGTCAAGACAAACACGCGAGCATGAGTTCAACAGAGAAGCTAGGCACAGTGACGGGTGAATGGGTTGTGCATGAAGCATGATACAATGTGGAGTCCCGCTTGCCATGCGCTGAGTGGTACCATGCGTATCAGGCCACCACCACGGGATGAACACGCCAGCGCTTGCGAGTGCGGGACACATATTCTCAGGTAGGGCATGCGCATGAGCGCACCTGCTGCGAGTGCACAGTGAGGGCCCCATACGGTTGCATGCTTCCCCATCACGTGCCTCCTAGTGCACAGGGAGGGCGCGCCCGTCTGTGCTCCACAGCGCTTCCCCATCACATGCTTCCACCTCCCGCACCTTGTGTGCGGCCTGCAGGACCAGGTCGGGGCGCGTCATGTCGTGCACCGCCATGTAGATGAGCACCAGCCCGTACGTCGGCGTCTCAGGCAGCCGCTCACCCGGCAGCGACGCGTCAAGGAACCTGCACAGGGAAGCAGCATGAGAGGGAGCTCACGCTTGCAGCATTTGAAGCAGTGGGTGGTTCACAAATGCACACGCAGCGACATGCACGCAAGGGCACAGGGAATCAGGGATGCATCTATTCGCACATGCACACTGCATGGCGGCACGGGAACCTTCCGAACCCACACGCATGCTCATGCACACTTCTAGCATCGCAGTGTACTAGTATGTGCGATCCAAGCGCTGACACCCCGACACTCTCCATGCCGCACGCACCGCCGTGCCATTGGAATGGAGGTCCGCCTCACCTCACTCGGTCGTCGCCCAGGCCCTTCTCCTTCTTGTGGCGCTCCGCCGACTCCAGGGCTAGCTTGCTGCCACACAACGCAAGGGGGTGGGCATTTACGGTCTCAGAGGTATGCGAGGGTGCGGCAATACATAATGAAACCAGTCAACGGGAGGAATGCCGTGATCATTTACGCAGTTGATTCGAGACGCTGCTTACTGGGCGGACAATTACGCAATGCGGATGTCCCGAACCGACATGAATGTGTGATGATACTGATGAATGACTGTGTAACAAATGGCTGCACTGACAACGAGGCCCTTGGACGACCTACCTGATCTCATATCCGTCAATCCTGCACTTGGGGAAGGCTTCAGCCAGCAGCAATGTTGAGAACCCGGCCCTGCACGCGCAGCCGCGGTTCAAAAACATACAAGGGCACACGAAAACATCACAGCCCCAGCCAGCTATCCTGCCAGCTGCTCAAGCGCACAAACACGGCGTTGGCTCATGGGCTGAGGGCTCCAGGCACTCCTGCTCAAGGAGCGCAGAGCACAGCGCATGCGTTCACATCATGGGCGCTGCCAGGCCTCGCCGCGTATCAGGGCAGAACACCACCCACAAGGTAGAACTCACTAACCATTCCGCACTCACACCAACCCGACGGCTATTGTCATACAGGCGTGTACTGTAACGCCGGGCAAACACCAAACAGTCATGCAGGAGTCGCAAGGCACATTTGGTTTGACGGACTCCGGACGGGCATGCGTGCATGCAATGGGTTGGTAATAGGTCTCACCCGCATCCGATGTCCGCCACTGCAATGCCCCGCTGCATGGCCTCCTCCAGCTGAGGGACGGACCGGATGCTTGCGATCAAGTGGTGGCGCAGCCACACGGCCTGCAGGAGCCAGGGCAGATGCACCCAATGCATGCATGTCATGTACGTGAGCTCATCTTTCCTGCTGCCTGGGTTCAGAGTTCAGACACACACTTGTCAGATGCAATGCCTATCTTGCAACACGGGCACCCCCGCATTGCGATCGTTGTTGTGCATGGGGTTAGGTTGTGTGTCAGAGCGTCTCACCCCAAGCCTGCATCCGCTGTCTGCGCATGCCGCGCCGTGGTCGTCAAACGTCATGCCCAAGCCTGTCTTGAACGACTCACACACCCGCTCGGAGTGAGACAGCAGGCCGATGGCCGTCACCGGTGCACCTGCGAAGCGAAGGTTGCACTCGCGTGAACAGTAAATGCAGGGCCCACTCGCCTGCCCAGTTGCAGGCACGCACAGGTGGCAACACAACGGCTGTAGATCAACTAGGACAACTGCAGTGCACACTCTGTCGACTTATGTAACTGGCAGGCGTCCCCTCACCTATGAAGTAGAACTCGGAGGTCTCTTCGTTCACGAGCGCGTCTGCCTGGCCCTGAGACAGCCAGTAGGTGCTGGCTGCAGGGTCACAGCAGACCAGCCGGCTGGCAGCCTGGGCATGGTGGCAGCACAAACAGGTGGCTGATGTGAGGATCGGTGAGTTGTGGCATTGTCCCTACAGCGGCAGTGCCTGGACAGTTTGCTCAAGGAAATCCATACAGGACGCTGTGTGCCGATGCTGCCATGGCGGTGCTGGCAACGTGGGATGCCTGTGAGAACAAGGTTAAGATGGCCCTTGTTGCTTACTTGTTGATAAAGCCACTCACGGACCCACCTGCACGTGCAACGACACGGCGCAAAGGGTAAAGGCAGCAGCACACACGCTCGCGCTCGCTGCCACTTCGGAGCAGGGGCGCGTACAATGGCAACGTTGCTCTTCTTGCGCTGGCAGGAGTGCATGCTTCAAAGACAGAGTTCCTGCCACAGCGCACTTGTACCTTTCGTGCAGACCAGTGACGCTGGCCAAGTTGCAGCTGGTGCTCTTGCCCAGGACCTTGAGCGCCTGATACAGTCCCAACCGCTCGCCAATGAACACCGACTGACAGACCATCGCTCCAGTCAAGGCAGCAGCCATCCGGGCTTGCACCTCCTTCCCTCCCACTTCCGTCACTGCAGCGTCCGCCATCCTTACATCCGCTTGGAAGCTGAGGTGGAGCTTCCAACTGTCCAGGGGTTGTGGGAACGAGTCCTAGCAAAGGAATCCTTGTAGAGGCCGTGTAACTTACAACATACAGAAACTGAATGTGTAGGGCTGCTGCTATGATGTTCTCAAACTTGGTCTTGATACGACCAATGACCAGCACGCTGCACACTGGTGGTCTCGGAGCGCAAAATTGGAACGCTGTTGCCGGGCATTGCACCCAGCTTAAACGAGGAGAGGCCCAACAGGGACAACCAGCCCGTCACTCATAATGGTCTGTTTCCATCTGTGCTGGCTGAAGGGGGGACGCAAAGCGCTTGCTGTGCCTTGCTTGCCCTGGGCGACGGCCACAGCCCCCCCCCCCCGGAGTTAGTTGCGCATCACTTGGCTACAGTCTGCACGGCGGTCCACGAGCGAAGGACAGCTTAGGTCTGGCCGCTCGCCAACATGGACAAGTGTGAAGCACCATGTTCCGCAAGACTAGGGCCACAGTCATCCATGCGGTCATGGACATGCCATGGTTGCTTCGTGCGCGGCGTGGGTGGTGGTGCTCGCTGTCGACAAGACGACAAGCTATCTGGCTTAGCCAATCTACTGGTTTGTATGGTTTATAGTCACCCATGGCATACGGTACATGATAGTGACAACGGTTGTGCCCTGATGATTGTATCAGTCATACCACAGTCCATGTACAGCATGCAATGGAACAAGACTGTAAAATGCCATCTTCCATGTTCAACTCATATGCTTAAGCACGCATCGCAAATTCATTGCTGCCCTACTCTTGACACCGCCCAGGGAGAGGCACTCAGGCGGTCGCCAGGTAGAACTGAGACAGGCCTGACTTCCATGGCAGGTCCTCCACAGCGGCATACCCCGCCTCACGAAACATGCGGTGAGCCACCGCCTGCACGCACCACGGCATCGACACATCGGTGAAGATGAGCGTATGCATGAGCTTGCACACTGTACGCCGCATGCACACTGGCGTATGCGCAGTGGTATGATTAATCACTCTGCTCGGCCTCTTATAGGCGCCTCAGTGAATGAATTACCGTGGCACCCAACTCATTTGACGCCACACATATGCTGCGTACTGCAGGCATGCACGCTCAATCGCCCATGCATGGGTCACAAGGACTCAACAAACGCAATTGAGGTGCTGATAGTGATTGGTCCCACGCTTACCGGTGGGAAGCCGCAGGTGCCCATGCCCATGCCGTCAGGGGCGCTCATCGCACTGCCCAGGCACGCCTGCGAGGCGGGAAGAAGGTGCAGCAGTGGACGACGCGAAAACCTGCTTGCTCAAGTGTATGCAACAACGAACAGACCAAGGACATTGAGATACGTATGCCAGGACTAGGCAGGATAACCGCATACTGGGGGTGTCTGCTGGGTTCAGCCGCAGACGCCCTTTACTGCAGTGCTGGGAGCGGCTTCGACACGTGCAGGGGCAGGGCGTCACGAGCAAGAGCAAGAGTCATGCGTGCTAAGGTGTATTTCCGAAAATCAGAAGCAACAACGACCAACAACGCACCGCGACGCTGAATCCGTAGACCATGGCGGCGGTTGGCAGCTTGGCGATGTTGTCGGCGTGTGTGTTGAGGCAGCGCACGTCCCCCACCACCAGGTAGCCACCAGGCAGCGTGGACTGCAGGGGGGGGCGTAAGCACACATGCATGCATGTGCCAGCCACAAACACACACGCGACGCACATGTGCCAGCAAGCAGGCATCAGCTCATCAGCTCATCAGCTGATGGGGAACCGGCGCAGTCATGCATGATGCATGATGCAGGCGGTAAGGAGCATGCCATGCGCAGCGGTGCTGTATGCGCCAGGAATGACAGCATACGCAAGACTTAGTCCGGGTATGAGCGTGTGGGACATGGGCGCGTATGTGCGAGTGCACAGGGAGGGCGTGTCTATGGTATGATTGCCCTCATGCTTCCCCATCACATGCTTCCCCATCCCGCACCTTGTGTGCTGCCTGCAGGACCAGGTCGGGGCGTGTCATGTCGTGCACCGCCATGTAGATGAGCACCAGCCCGTACGTCGGCGTCTCAGGCAGCCGCTCACCAGGCAGCGACGCGTCAAGGAACCTGCACAGGGCAGAATGCATGCAGCCGCCTGAGCCCAAAGCACACTGCCGTACAACTGTACAACACGCTAACGCTCGTCAAGGGCCTTTGGTGTACCGGTACATATTGGTGCCACGAACCTGCAGGTGTACATCAGCGCGCAGCGTATGCGCACTCATGGCTGCCGTGTGTGCATGCTGCACACACTCATGCTGCTCACCCCCGCTGGTCATCCCCCAAAACTTTGTGTGTGCGTTGGCCACCAACAGCGGGCGGAAATGGCTGGCCTGCAGAGTCGCAGGCACAATAGCCGTGCCTGGGAATTCAAGTTGGAGTCTCAAGTCTCAACCCACCTGACACGGTCACTGCCCAAGCCCTTGTCTTTCTTTTGACGCTCTGCCGCCTCCAGGGCTAGCTTGCTGCGGGAGAACGACAGATACAAGCAGCAGGCGCGCACGTGCGGATGAGGCATCAAGTTTGTGCATGCACGTGGGTGCGCACCGGGGGTACCTGCACCTGTGCGTGTGTGCAGGAGCATCTGTGCGCTCTGACCTATGGCAGGGAATCTGCATCGTGTAGAGAGAAGCTTCAGGTAGCACTGTATTGTACATTGCATGCGCTCTGAAGGTCTGTCTACCTGCATGTACATGTAGGCTACAGTCCAATACACCCAAGACATCCATTACATGCTGGATGTGTACATGTCACAAATCCAGTACTGGTACTTTGATACACTACATCACACAACAATACACCCAATCCTTGCATGGTGGCTGGTATTATTACATCATGTCCATGAATGACCCATTGAGGCAATACTGCTGTGAGGTGCCGTACCTGATTTCATAGCCGTCAATCCTGCATTTGGGGAAGGCTTCGGCCAGAAGCACCGTGGAGAACCCAGCCCTGCACCGGGCAGCACACGCAGAAACCGTTGCCATGCCATGCAAGGACTCATCCCCAGGCCAGACAGTTGCTCAAGAGTTGTGCACGAAGCTGCGTGCGGGCGCGGACCAACCCAGCGTGCACATCTACCTACCTTAACGGCGTGTACCGCATCAGCGCAGACACCGGCCCAGCTAACCCCCGTGTGAAAAGTAGCGACGGCGAGCTCCGTATGATGGAACACGCAGCATGCCATCGCATGCTGCGCAGCCTGTGTGCTAAGCTTGCTGTGCGCAGCACTCTAGCTCCCATGGTCCGGCGTGAATGATGCATGACGGATATGCAACATCGGGCATCCCATGCTGCTTTTACGGCCAGGCCACGCCTCTTGGAGCGGCACGAGTGGTGTAAACTGTAAAGTGCCTGCGTGCGTGGACTGGGTTGGAGGTAGGTCTCACCCGCATCCGATGTCCGCCACTGCGATGCCCCGCTGCATGGCCTCCTCCAGCTGAGGGACGGACCGGATGCTTGCGATCAAGTGGTGGCGCAGCCAGGTTGCCTGTTCCACCCAAACATCACAGCCCGACCCCGTGGCAGGGCTGGCGCAGTCAAGCAACAATCTGGCGCAGTGCCGTACTTGCATTGTTTACGTGCAGCACAGCAAGCCAGACGCAGTAAGCTGCATGTAAAGGCCAGTTACATTGTCAGACTGACTCCCAAGTGCTATCGTGTGTGTGTGTGTGTGTGTCAAGAGTGCCTCACCCCCAGCCTGCAGCCGGTGTCTGCGCATGCCGCACCATGGTCGTCAAACGTCATGCCCAAGCCTGTCTTGAACGACTCGCACACTCGCTCGGAGTGAGAAAGCAGGCCGATGGCCGTCATGGGCGCACCTGCAAGTCAGGGTTGAATTCGCGTTGCCCGCTAGTCTGAGGCCAATTGCAACACCTTGCCAGTACTGGCAGTAGGCCGGCATGCTGCTGAAGCACGCGTGGACAGACCGTCAGGGCAGCTTGTGCAAACTGCATAAGGCACTCAACATGGCTGGCCTGACTGGTTGGCTATCTTCTCACTTATGAAGTAGAACTCAGAGGCCTCAGGACCGCTTTCATTCACGAGCGCGTCAGCCTGGCCCTGCGACAGCCAGTATGTACTGGCTGCAGGGTCGCTGCTGACCAGCCGGCTGGCAGCCTGTGCAAGGGAAAAAGGGCAGGTAAACCAAGTGGACAGGGTGGCAATCTCCCCACAGGCGACGTTGTCGTTTCCTTGCAGGGGATGGCAGCAATGCACATTGCGCAACGGCGCTCTTGAAACGGCCCTGGCTTACCTGGTGGTAGAGCCACTCACGTACCCATCTGCACACGTGAACACACCACAAACAGGAACGCAAACCAAATTGCACAAGGAGCCGATGGGCGTTGGCAGCAGAAGCTCGTCGCTGAAGCGAGGAATGGCAGGCTGTTCGTTCCCCTTCGCCCTTCAGTGCTCCAACACAAGACGGGAGGGATGCAGCATTTTAATTGCATCACTACCTCTCGTGCAGGCCAGTGGCATCGGCCAAGTCACGGCTTGTGGTCCTGCCCGTAGCCTTAAGTGCCTTGTAAAGACCAAGCCGCTCGCCGATGAACACCGACTGGCAAATGAATGCTCCACTCAAAGCAGCACTCAACCGTGCTGCCACCTGCTGCCCCCCTTCCTCTGTAGGAATTACAGCTGCGTCTGCCATCGGTGCGGCGTCGACCTACAGTTGGTGTGGGCGGATACAAGCGCAGTACCCCTTCGTAGCACACACACGATTTGGTAATTGTGCATACGGGGCCTGGTGCAAACTCATGATACAGAGACCAGCAGCCTCAACCCACGCTGCCCACAGCCAGCGAGTGCGTCAAAAGGACTATGCAGCTCATGCAGGTGCCCCTGGAGTGCAGATGACGCATTTTGCAGATGACCACCGCTGCAGCGTAGATGACTGGTTGGGCACAAATGCAAACCGAAGTCTGAATGAAGATACCAGCTGTCCTGCAGAAGTCCAGCAATGCACCCTACCAGTGCACAAATAGCAGGCATTTGGAAGATGTACTGGCTGACAAGGCATGCACGGGTCCACAGGGGGCATGAAGTGCTCCAAGCGATACAGAGATGACACATATAAAAGCAGGCTCAACATGCAAGCAAACATGCAAGCAAACGCCAGTAGGGGTGCATGCAGGCAGGTTGGGGCCGAGCAACCATACTTGCACAGCAGGCGGAAACCGGCTGAACAACGGTTGCACCAAGAGGCAGCTCACTCGAGCAACACTCACACGCACTAGGCAGCGCTGCGACGGAATGCCACGAGGCGGAGACGACGGCTCCGTGGTGGCATCACGGTAACCATGTTTGGCGTTATGCCGATGCGCCCGGTAGGCGCTGCGGGGGCGCCCAGTGATAGAAACGGTAGAGGCCGAGCAGGTTAATGGCACCCTAACACAGGCAATCAGTAGGGCGCTGGTAACACAGGTGAGGGTGTGCACCTGCTATTAACAGCGGGACAAAGATGCTGCTCTGGGCACCACAATTCGCTGCAATTGGCCGGTGATGTGGGCAGTATTGCATAAGCAGACTAAAGATCGTGGCATGAGGCTCTGTTGTACGTGTCGCTGGCTTGCCCCCCCCCCTTGTGCGGGCAGACGCGTGGGAACTTGCACGGTCACGGTTCCGGAGCGCCTGAAGATCCTGATGTTGCGCATCGCATTCGGGTACTGGACAGCGAAGTTATTTAGGACGCTCACCTGATGAGCCTGATGTGTATTCCTGTAGCAATATATATAAAGCTTGCTATTAGCTTGCTTCTTGTGGTGCAATATCCCGTCCTTGTAAACACTCTGCATTGAGCTTCAGAGAACACAGAACCAAATGGCAGCCACGTTCCGCAAGGCTGAGGCCGTTGTAACGCAGGTGTTCATGGACAACACGGCAGCTTTTTATGTGCTGGCCTCGTCTGTGGTGGTGCTGATCGCTGCTGGCATTCGCTGCGACGAGGAAAGTGAGTGCCAGGCGTCCGCGGGTGAACCCCATGTTGAACTGTTGGCTGTCTACGTTACCCTGCACATGATCGTATTAGCTGCAGCAAGTTGGTGGCGTGCTTGTTGTGTGTGCCCAAGCCCGGTGACACACTCGGTTTGGTTTGGTTTTGAGCGGGAATGAGCACTCCGTGTCTATTTGCGCCTGAGGCACTGGCATGCCTGACACACTGATGGCCTGCTGCTGACACGGACGCTGTAGATTACTGCAAGAGCTACAACGGGTGGGCAGTGTCTGCGGTGAGTGGGGCTGGTTTGACTTTGGACGGCTGGCCAGAACTCAAGAAGCTTTAGGTGGTAGCGATGCACGAAACTAGGGACTGGCACAAGCACGGCACGCAGCACCAAGACGTGCCAGACCATAACTATGCCGGCGGTGTGACTGACGAGTTTTATGAACGAGCGGTCGTGGCCCTAAGCGTTTTCGCTTTCGGGAGAGTTCAAACCGTGCTTGCCTGGGCTGCATTGGAGCCACTCACACTGTCGCCCCGCCACCGTGCCTCAGCAACGCATGGATCACCAGGCACGACCCAACACCCGCTCTTTTTGGCTTTGCAAGCTTGTCTCACGCGCATCACCGAGCGTATTGGATCAAGTTAACCCTTTAACGACCTTTGAGTCAAAGTTGCTGATGTACCCCTGACCCACCTGCGCTGCCTTGCCAACTTTTGTTGCAGGGAGCAGTTTCCACGGGCTTCTGTTTCTTTTTTGTCCTCATAGCTGCTGCGAAACCTGCCGTGGCGTCAAAGGTGGGCTCCCAGCACTGGTAACACGTGCTCCTTGCAAGCTTGCTACCCAGCCAGTCTTACCAAAGCAATATCCTCAGCAACCGAGTGTTCAGTGTTTCGCACTTGCCTTTGCATGTGCTCTCGACTGCGCTGCGTGCCATGCATTTGCGCTACCACCGTGTGTGTGTACACCTTCTGCAGCTCCTTACGACAGCCATTATGGTTTGCCTTGCAGATTGCCCCAGCCCTGAGCATCTTCCTGGCGCTGTGGTGAGCTACACGAGCGAACCGCGCTTTTGAGTGAGTTGATGATCGCAAACTCAGCGAGCCGAGCTACTCACACTGGAAAAAGTGCATTTCGTGTCGCAGGTGGATCCCTGGCGCCTTTGTTCTCACCTTCAAGTCGCCGTTTACAATTGTTGGCAACGGGTATTTTGCGTCCTGGTTGTCCTTCTTGTTCTCCCTCATGTTCGCTCAGGTGCGTCGGCGCTCCGAAACCAGTGTTGGGCCCGTAAACTTGTTGCACCATCTGCAGTAACTTTCAACCCTGCATACGCCGCATTTCACATGTGGCCCCTTCCTCAATGCTTTCGCATGTGCGCCTTGCGCCCTGTGTAGCCACTTGCGTTCAGTACTGAACTTCACTATCGACGTTGCCTGTTTGATGCCACTGCTAAGGGCGCTTGTTGAGGTGCTGTATCCTGCGTTGTGTGTTGTGTGCTGTGCAGCGCTGCGGGTTCCCTGTCATCTTTGGCCGCCGTGATGACTCGTCACCTGAGACGCACGAAATGGCGACTCCTGGTGCAAGCGCTGCCATCTAAACTTCCCACCATGAAGAAGACGAGCCCTCATATGAGTGGCCCTCGCGTCCAGCCAAACGCCAGCTTACCTGCCTACCTACTTCCCCCCCACAGCGCACAAACAGCATGCTGGTCTGCTGGTCCATGTCCTTTGCACATGCCCATGCTGTGCAGCATACCTTGCAGCATCCTTTGCATCCTGCTTCCTTGGTAGCATGTGTTCATGCCGTTCTTCGTCCCATTCTTCGCTCCTCACCTCCTCAGGCCATTGCTTCACTGGAATTGGTAGCTGCTCGTGTGCCCTCCACGCTTCCCGGCCAGTCTTACAGTTGGTGCTCAGGTGCACCCGGGTGCACACATGCTGCTCACACACACTTGACGTTGGAATACAATGCTGGTATAATGTGCACTGTGCGGGGAAACAACATGCCGATGCTGACTTGCGTGGTGCAGGAAAAGCCTTTTCACAGCATTGAAGCTGCGCTCGCACCAGCATGGCCAAGCATGTGTGTTCCGTATTTCAGGGGCGGAGCTGACAGGGAGGACCCTGCCAACCCCGACACTGTGTACTGCCAGGATTGATCTGCGTCATGTCATGTTTTGCCTGCATGTGGCCTCCAGCCTACCAGTAAACATAAAGTTGGAAGTACAATAACTCCCAGCCAGGTAGATCATCCTGCATCCCGCGTCCGTTACGTGCATTTTGGCTCCGCATGCGTTCCAAACCCATGTGGTTGCCCGCACGTGTATGCTGCTGGTCCCCAGTGTTGTGGTAAAGCATGTATTGGAGTTAGGCTCAGTTCGTTGGATACTTCTTTGGGTACTGGCATGCGGGTTTGGCTGTGAGCGCCTGCCTACTGATGATATTGTGTGCAAACAGCCAAGCAGTCTCATTGTGCCGACGTCTGAACTGCTACACCCTCTGAGATGAATGTGGACATACAGTGGGAATATAATCTATAATCACACTTACATGGTGAGCTGTCGAGGCTCATTCAGCGTGGAGGTTGCATGTCGCTGCCTATGTCGATGGTGCCGACTCGGGGCCAGGCAAAGCGTGGCTGGCATGCAACCGCATGCAAATGCTTGGCGCCTCACGCCTCTCAGGTGTAAGCACAATCCCCGGCAGACGGCCGCTTACTGCACCGCAGTACCTTGTGCGGTCGTACCGCAGCGAGTTTGCAAGCCAGCCTAGCGCCTGACCTGGGGACCCGCTCTGCCTGCGACCGTGGACAGCGTGTTGCCAGCCGCAGCCGCAGCCGCTGTCGACGCTGCTGCCGCTGCGTCCGTCGACGCTTTGGCCGCGAAAAAGGTGGGCGCTACGTCCGTGAGCCATGCAGCGTCAATGACAGTGAGGTCGCGCGCGTACGTCTTGGTGGTGTGCATGAGCTCAGAGAACACAACCGTGTCGGGCTTCTTGCCGCATAGCACGCTGCTGGGGTGGATGAACACCTGCCGACAGCAGCAGCAGCACAAGCAGGCAGCAGCAGCGCAGCCAGCAGGTGACTTGGCACGAGACGCGCACGAGACGCATGATGCAGCAGCAAGGCACGAAGGCAGGTGGATTGCCGCTTTTGATGCAGGCAGTGAGGGCACAGCTCGTGAATCCCATCCAGGTGCGATTTGTTCGGTGCCACCAGCACGTTGAGCCACTAAACCGCGCCATGGCATGCCACAGCAGGCAGTGACAAGGCCATACAGCTCAGGCGTGCATGCAGCTGGCACTCACACGCCTGCAGTCCTGCACCCAAACACCCACTTGCTGCACGCTCATGCACACACAGTGGTGAGCGCGCATGCGTTCCAGGTTTGGCATGCTTGCCCAGCACACGCACGCACCGTCCGGCCGGTTGATAGCACCCGGTAGCTTCCGTCCGGCTGCCGTCGCGCTGCATGCGGGAACAAGCCCGCCGCCAACGCCTTCCTCAGCGCGGTGAGGTCCTCACCACAGCTGCTCATTGCCAAGCCCAGGCCGTGGCCAGGCCGTGACGATGCGCTCCTGCCGCTGCCGTTGGCGCTGGCGTTGCCGTTTCCGTTGGCGGTGGCAGCAGGGGCAGGAGCAGCGGGCGAGGCGGCGACGGTGGTGGTGTAGCCAGCGTGGGCTGAGCTGGTGCCGTTGCCCAGGAAGCGCTCTAGCTGCTCGTGTATGTCCAACGCCTTGCGCATGGCCCTGTCCAACAGACACCATCCCAATGCTGGCCATATTATAACACGCTCGTACATCAGGGGTGTATCGTACCTAGGGTGTACCGCGCCCAAGCGGCCCAGCCCCTCTATCCTTTTGGACCCCCACCGGGCATCCGAGGGAAGCAGACGAGAGGGGGGCACCTGCTGTTTTACATCGCCAAGGACTCGTGGACTGGAAGCTGCAAGGAGGTGCTGGGTTGCGTCAGAGCTCAGAATCCGGGTCGTGGCAAACAGCGGTACACACAACACACAGGGTCGAAGGCTCGAAACACGGAGTCTCCCCTCTTGGCGTGCGGGCGCTGTTCCCTCGTGTGGGCCCTCCGTACCAAGGCACGACCCACCCTGCTTTTGGAACAGTGGGACGCACATACACGCGCGTTCGTGCTCAGTCAAATCAGCAATGCCGCGCACTGTGCATCGCGCACCTGACATTGACGAAGTTGTCGCTGCACCACTGGTTGCGCCGCCGCAGCGGCACCTCCCTATACGCCCGAAGCACCGCCAGCAGCGTGGCATGGTCACCGTCCCGCGACACAAACTTGAGCTTTGCGGCCTGCCACTGCTCCTGCTTCTGCCTGAGGGAAGCATCGCAGCACGGCATGCATACGTTTACGTCATCCAACGTCAAGCACCTATGCAGCACGAGATCCGCAAGCAATCTCCGTCACTCCCTAATGAACGTTCATTAGGCCAGCCGAGCGCACCCGAGGAATAAGATCTACCCAACGCAATCAGATTGCTACAATAAAGCTATGTGTGGGCATGTCGCCTGATTACCAGTAGGCCATTCGAGTGAAGCCACCTCACCTAGGCATGTGGAACACGTTCTCAGTGGACACCATGGCCACCACGCCCACCGCCTCCAACAGACACCCCAGACCGGCAGCCGCCAGCAGCACCTGAGCGCACGCGGCACAGCGAAAGCGAAGCAGCGCGGCGCGCAGACGAGTTGAGCTCATGACACGACACTGGCATTTGAGGCGCAGGCACGTCACACTGCGCGTTGTTGCGTGCGGAAGAGTAGCTGAGGTGTGCGCGGGCCATACGCCCTGGCGCTCGCGCTCAAGCACACGCGCAAGCCTCAACTCACACAACCTCAAGCACGTTTTCCCGTGTGCTAACCCAGTGACATGCACACTCGCACATGCAGGCGTGAATGTATCAGAATGCACGGATGCAAGGACCAGCAGTACTGGTTAAATAACCAGTCGCCAGGCAGCGCTTTTCCATTTTTCCACCACGAACAGACATGTTGCAGGACATGTTGGTATCACCATTACAGCAACCATTAAAGCAACCATTAAAGCAACCACTCGCACTCAGCAAGCACACCAGGCGATACAGCTAACGACCATCCGCCATGCAGGAGGTTCAGGCGGGCATGCGCGGACAGATTCACCATGAGTCGCTCACCTTTGAGTACATGGGGTCTACAGGTAGGATCGCCATGCGCTTGCCCACATCCGCTGTCAAGTCGCCCTTGTTGTCCAACGCACCCAGCGCATACAGAAGTTCCAACGACCTGCATGCATGGACGGTGTAGCCTGGTTGACTTTAACTGTGAATGTGTGATTACTCATTACTCGCTTCCTCCGCATGCACATTGGATCGATGTGACTGTGCATGCATGGCGCCCAGTACACGCTGAATGGCGCTGCCCCGTGCAGGTCGGACGAAGTACATCTGCATGTTGGCTGCAGCACTATGGAAGCCAGCGCTGATGCATGCAGTCCAAAAGGCAAGCCATCTGACAACCAAGAATGCACCACGTAAAATACGGTATTTGGCTGGGTGAAGTGAGGACAAAGGCTCAATGCACACGAAATCGGCGCCATAGTGTACCAAGCCTACGGCGTTGCTACCAACCTGAGCACAGCCGTCCGGGGAGGAGCGTCCATGAAGTCGAAATTCAGGACGTCGTTAATGCCCAACGCCTTGAGCTGCATGACGAAGGGAACCAGCATGGCAGCAGTGAACGACTCAGCCGCGAAGTACATCCGTCCATGCCATCGCTTGCAGCACAGCCGCGGCCTTGGCTGCCAATTGTTGCAAAACAAGGCGGTCATCAATTATCAGTCTGTTGCAAGGCCGCAAGGGCATTGTAATGCTGGTGGTGCATCGCCTTACTTGCAGCACCACGGACGCGAGGTTGGTGCGGAGGATTTCCGGCGGCGTGGTCTGGGTCAGCTTGTAGAAGTCAGACTCTGTGTACAGCCTAAACGCCTTGCCTGGCGCCTCACGTCCTGCGTACGGTAGGCAGTACATCAGTACATCAGTAATCACAAGGCAGCTCCCTCACCAAGAAGTGCTCCCTCCCTCACTCAGGTGCGTCCTCAACGCCACACGCTAGTCTGACGGCCTGTCTGGCGGGGCATGGCCTGGCCGGTGTTGGCTGCGTCTGCTTGCCTGGACAGTCCAGTGATCGTCAGAGAGCCCACGCAACTAGACGGAGCCAGCACCAGGCAGGCCATGCCACCCGACTGGCCACCCGGCAGGGGCATGGCAATACGGATGTTGTCGATGCAGGGCTCATATGGCTCACTCCCCAGGCCTGGCCGTGCCGCCCTAAGGCCCATCATCCAAACCACACAACCCAGGAGCCTTTGGCATGATCGCTTCATTCAAGTGTCACAGGTCATCCACGTTCCACGTGTGTCGTACGTGCCTGCGCGTGTACGTGCGCGTTGCGGGTGTGGAGGCGGTGGCGCTCACCTGCGCGTCCGCTGCGCTGCCGCGCCTGCGCCTGGCTGATCGGCACCACTTGAAGGGATTCGAGCCCCATGCGCGCGTTGTAGTCTCGCGCCTTGACGTGCCCCGGGTCAATGATGTAGCGCACGCCCGGGATGGTGATGGACGTCTCGGCGATGTTGGTGGCGAGGATGGCCTTGCGGTGGTTGGCCGGGGCGCGGTCAAACGCCTGCAGCAAACGACACGTGGACGTCAACGCCATGGTGGGCACGCATTCACAATCATACGTGCAAGTGAGGAGCATGGGGCGATGCAAACTGCCCACACGTTGCCCCGTACTGCGTGGTGTAAAGACCAGGCGGTGTGGAGGGATGTAAGCACGTGATCGGTGCCTAGCGGTAGCCCGTGGTAGCGCCTGCGCATGCCAGCACGTCAACACGGCCTCAACCCTGCTGTGCCTTCAACCCTTCATGCAAGTCTTGGATGATCCTTGATCACAACCACCTGACAGCCTCCCCGCCCCGCAAATTCCACTTTCCCCACATCCCACAACCTCTCTTTAATCCCACGTCAGCCCTGCTACCTGGTTCTGGTTGACCGGCCCCCCGTGAATGCACCTCAACCCCGCACCTTCATCTGTTGTTCGGGCGGCAGGGCGGCGTAGATAGGTGCAATCATCAGCTCCAGCGTACCTCCAGCCGCGTTGGCGCCTGCTGCAGGCCCTTCCTCATCGCCTCCATCATCGTCAACGCCTCCATCACCACCGCCACCGTTGCCCACAGCGGCAGCGTTGGTGCCGTTCATGGTCCCGTTAACACCGTTGAGGTGCCCGTTCCCCACCCCGTTTGCCAAACCGTTCCCCAACCCGTTTGCGGGCCCGTTGCTGCTGGCGCCCTGTTTACTGCTGCTTAGGTGGCTATGATGGCCGCGTATTGAGCGCAGCCGGTCAGCTAGCAGCCGCTCTGCAGACTCAATTTCATCATGCCCGGTAAGGAACACGAGGATGTCCCCCGGCGGCTCCTCGGCATGCACCTGCAGCACAACCAGCCAGCAAAGCCGAAACCAACTCGATGAACCCACCATGAGGTGCGTATTGTGCGTCCCTGCGTGCAAATGGCACTAGGTGATGCAGAGGTGTGCCTTGATGCACGAACGCTGTGTGCGCGGAAGGTGGATATCGGCAGTATGGATGCTCGGAAGCAGCACACGTGTCAGATTCATATCACAATGCAGCGCGGGGGTGCACTGGTGTTAAGGCGGATGCAGGCATAGGCATGCATGCCAGAATGCCTGTTGCGTCAATTGCTCCTCCGCACCTGCAGCGTGGCTGTGATTGCTGCGTCCAGGTAGTTATCCTCCGGCTTGGCAGTATACATCACCTGCACAGCCGCAGGGGCACCATGCAGTAGCAGTACCGCGATTTGGGATCACCAGAACTGCTGCACACGCGCACCTGCCAAGCAAACTCCATCTCCTAACGGCCTGCGAGGCCACCGGATGTGAGGTCAATCCATTATACGTCACCCAAAGGCAGCTACCAACATGTTTGCGCACCTGTACGGGGTACGTACGGCCCTGGATGTATGCGGCCTTAGAGCCCGGGAAGTAATTCAGGAACTTGGCCGCATCAAGCGTGGCGCTCATGACGATCAACCGGAAGTCGTTGCCCCGCTTGGCCTGCACGTTCAGAGCCGCGCACGCACCAGCGCCGTGAGACGGTGCCATAAATCCAGAATACGATGCGACATGGCCTTCCTAACTTGCATTGTGGTGCATTGCGGTGCACTGCTGGGTGCACTGCGGTTCGCCTCCGGTACGAGCATTGCGAGCGAGCTAGGCGGGGACGACAGCGTCGGGTGCACACAGCGGACGGAATCGACCAGGGCAGGGTGCGCTGTGTGAACCTGGTCCAGCACGGCGCATCCATTTATGACCATCAACTGCAGCCTTGGATGCCCTGCCAGCGGTTCCGAATTATTCTGCCTCAGCTGACCATGAGGCATGATCGTGCTTGCGGACGTTCGGTCGTTGTTGGCAATGTTTGCAGTGAATAAGTGTGGTGTCTGCATGCGTGCACGCAGCGTTCTGGCCGAGTGGACGGAGAGGCGGCTGATGACTGTGGTGAGCGATTGGGGACGACCGAACGCTGGCAGAGCCACACTGTGCCTGCGGTTGGGGATTCCTGACCTAACCTTGTCAGTGCCTATCCTGACCGGTTGCATAGGTGCATCGACCCTAAGCTGCGCCTCACCAGCACTCCCTTGAGCAGACCCAGCAGCACATCCGTGTGCACGGTGCGCTCGTGGGCCTCGTCCACGATGACGGCGCCGTAGCGGGAGAGCAGCGGGTCGGCCAGCGCCTCGCGCAGCAGCAGGCCGTCCGTCAGGTACTTTATGCGGGTGGAGGGAGAGGTCACGTCCTCAAAGCGGATCGCGTACCCCACCTACGGCACCCCACAGCACCGCCACATGCGCATGTGACATGTATAAGCGTTCGCAAAGCCGGGCTGGTATAGTGGTATGCGTGGTATCCAGTGATTGGGTGCCAGCTTTGGAGAGTCCCACGCAGACGGCAAGCGGCTGCAGGTGTGCAACAGTTGTGCCATAGACCACGTGCTGATGGTGTGGGCAGGGCTGTATGACGTGCGGGGCGGTGCATGTGCTTGTGTATGTGTATGTGTGGGTGGGGGGAGGGGGAGAGGGGCAGAGCGTAGTCACGCTCACCAGTTGGCCAAGCGGTGTGCCCATCTCCTCCGCGACACGCCGCGCAACCGTCATTGCAGCAACACGCCTGGGCTGAGTGCAGGCCACTGCTGTGTGGGATTTGCATATGCCGCCCTCCAGGAGGAACTGCGGTATCTGGGTTGTTTTGCCGCTGCCTGTGCATGAGAATGTGCACGACAACCTGGTCAGCCCTCGGCAAGTTTGGCTTTCAGATTCAGTGAAACGGCGACAGGAATTTATGGGGGCTGTTCCTACCTGTCTCTCCCACCACTACAAGCACACGGTTCTCCCGCACAAGCTGCACGAGCTTGTCGCGAGCGGACCATGCAGGCAGGGCACGCCGGTCCACTTCCAACGCCTTGCGCCTGTGACCACAAATCATCAGAAACACAAGTTGAAACGTTGATAAGTGCATTTTAGGCACCGGGAGTGCACAGGGCCGCAGACGCCTTGTGCAGCGGCGGCCATTTGCGCATGAAAAGGAGCTATGTCTGCGTGCTGAACGCCAATCAGACCAATACAAGTGGCACACTAAGTTCAAGTTTGAGGTCTTGCGCTGAGAGTCAAACAAGGCAGGCAAGTCAGCTGTCATACACTGGACTCATCCCACACCGCAGTTAACGCAAGCGGACCTTCCAATCGGAGCTGCACACAGGCACCCACCGCTCTTCAAGCTCCTGCCTCCCGGGTTGCTGATGCTGACTGCCAGTGCGTTGCTTCTTCCTAGGCGGCTGCTGCTCATGCTGCGGTGCTTCAAGTTGCGGTGGCATGCTGGCGCCGCCGTGCCGGGGTCAAGCAGACAACAAGCTAGCCCTGAAGCCTGTACCACTGTCTTCCTATTAAGCCAACACGGTACAACGTTGTATGTCTTGACATATTTGTGACTGTGACATTGTCACAGAAGGCGTCTGGGTGGTCTCCCGGTCTCGGTGCCGGCATTCTTGTGTACAGCATGGGATGATGGCAAACTGGCCAAGGTGACGCGATACTAAAGAAATGCACGGTGCTGCCATGCAATGCATGGTGTGAACTGGAAGCACCCCAACCTAACCCAGTGGTGCGCTGGTGGACCTTGGGGGCTCGGCTCCTTCAAACCCAGCCCCAAAGGTGGCTCGCAAACGCTGCATGCTGGCACATGGACAAGTCAGGACGCATGGCTGCACGGCTGCATGGCTGTGGCAATAAGTTGCTGGGTGGATGCATGCCTAGCGAGCCTGCTGTCTGTCATGCAGTTGGACCAAGTGCGAACACAACGACAACCACATGTCGCTGCTGCCGCTGCGTGTCAGGAGTTGCTTCCACATAGGCGCTTAACGTCGTCTGATCAAGACTCCGCAGGACGACATAAAGCACCTCCCAAGAGCGCAGCACCCAAATCGCCCGGCGGCATGCGTGCTGCACTGCCGTAAGCAACGTGGTGCGCTGCAGCACAACGGCCTGAACCCTGCCACACCATAACACAAACCCTGTGAACGCTTAATCACACTGACAGGGTCACGCCCAACGCATGATGCACGAACGTGCAGCGATGTCGGTGGCGGCTACATAGATCGACGGCAGCACCTTGAAAGCAGTCATGTTGGTGTCCCACATGTTGCTGTGCATGAATGCAGCCGTGCGCGCACACACACACGCACTGCCCCACAGGAAGCAAATGATTTAAACACACACATGCACACATTTAACAAGCTCGGTCAGAGCACAGCCAGGCATGCACGCGTGTCCAAGCAGCTCACGTGGTTCCCCCCTCCGACCCTGAACCCTCTGTATCGCTGTTGCATCAGGGTGCTGCCCAGTCCACCCACAAGCACCGCACGTTACGATTCCAATTACACACAAACTGAAGACGTTGCGGCAGTGCGCCACCACAAGCATGTCTGCCTGACAGCCGCATCGTGAATACATGCCCCAACCAGCAGCTGGCACGAGTGGGCTTGCCCGTGACGTGCAAAACGCAAGGCCATCCAGCCGCACTTATTTCACATATTATTTGCGGGCCATTGTCGACTTGACCAGGTGCGTGAGCTTGAGCTTCTCACGCAGGAGCTCCGCCAGCTGACCCGCAAGCGCAGCCTCCTGCTCAAACGCCGCCAGCTTGTGCCGCGCCACGTAGCCCACCGCCCACTCCAGGTGCCGCAGCGCGACCGCCAGCTGAGCCTGCTCCACCGCAATAGGGTCGCCCGCGCCCGCCGCCGCGGCGGCCGCCGCGCCGCCGCCCCGCATGCGGTGCGCGATGCGGCCTAGGTTGAGACAGGCGGTGATTACGTAGGCCTCTGACTCGGGGTCGAGCGTGGCAGGCAGCGCCGCGTCATCCTCGCGGTATGTGTCCAGGAAGCGGCTGTAGCAGCGTACCGCTTCCGCATAGCTGGCAGCCGCCTTTGCCGCGTCTGCCCGGCGCGACGACGCGGATGACCCAGATCGGGACGCGGCGGCATCTGGGTCAGAGGTGGACAGGGAGGCTTCCCGGAGGTCCGCCATCTCGCGGTGCACGTTCGCCAGCTCCAGCTCGATGCTGCGGTACATGCCGAGGTAGTGCTGCGTGCTTAGCTCCCCCTGGAGCGGCTGCAGCAGCAGGACGCGCTGCTTGTGCATGGCGAGCGAGCGCGTTAGGCCCGACTCGAATGCCGCCAGGCAGCGGTACAGGTTGCTCATATCCATCAGGATACTAACGTGCTCCGAAACCCACCCATCCAGCTGGTAATACTCCAGTGCGGCTTTGAAATGGGGCATTGACGAGTTGAACAGGTCACGCGCGCTGGGGAAATCGGTGGCCAGGGCAGCCTTTCCCCACGGCAGGCGATCCGGGGAGGCGAGGCCCAGGCCGGGGAAGCGCAGGTAGTCCGGAAAGTGTGAGACGTCGGGGTAGGGCAGTTCCACAGTCGCGCCCTCTATCGCAGCCTGCACAGAGGCGGAGAGGCGCATGAGCAGCAGCCGCGCCGCAGCCAGGTGCAGGTTGGAGATCACATCCGCGTCCAGGCCTGCCGCAAGGTCAGACGGTGCGTCCTGCGGCGCTGGCGGCTCATGTGCTGCTGCTGCTGGTGTACCGTTGCCGGTTTCGGAGCCAGTCTGGCCATCCGCCACTGAGGGCGCAGGGGCTGCAGAGTCTACAGCAGGTGCAGGGGTGGCCTCAGCGAGGCTCTCAGCAGGCGCCTGCGCTTGCGGGTTGCGCGTCTTGCGCTGAGCCACGGCCTGTGCGGCGGCCACGCAGTGCTCGGCGATCGCGAACGCGTTGGTCTTTGCGTAGTACCCGCTGAGCTGCAGGCAGTTCTGCACCCACTCGTTCACGTCGTACTTGCTGCCCAGGAGCTGGCGGTACAGCGTGGCAGCGCAGTGGAGCGCCGATTTATCAGGCATCTGGGCGTGACCGTAGACTTGCGCCAAGAAGAACAGCGTGCTCGTGTACTGCACCTCGATTTCGTCCCAGACTGGCGAGCCTGCTGAGCCGGGCATGGAAGCAGACACGGACCCTGTTTGCTCAGGGGCAGCCTCAGGGGCACTGCTGGTGAGCGTGCTGCCCTGGACATCACTTGAGACGCTTGGTATTGGGAGCAGCGCAGGTCCGAGGGTAGACCTCGATGGCCGCACGCACTGGTACAACGCTTGCCCCTTCTCCAACCATCGCAGTGCCACGTCAAAATCGCCACGGCTGCTGTACAAAGCCCCCAGAGAGTTGTACGCCTCCTGCAAGTGCACTGTGGTAGCCACAGCCTGCTTGTGTGCCTGATCCGTCACGCTCACGGCTCCATCTGTCGCCGGCAGTGCTGCCGTGCTTTCTGCTTCAAGCGCTGGCAGTGCCGCAGTGACTACTGCTTCACCATCGGACACCAGGTCGGTCTCGAGGAGAACAATT